>CAWUDS030006088.1:0-36847 GCA_963859935.3 Lathyrus sativus | reverse complement strand
AGCCTATTATTAATCTTGCAAGAATTGGTACCCTGCCACGAAACTCCATGGATCCCTTTCAAACTTTCAGAAAACCTTCCTCTAACCTAGCATGCTATCTTTCCACCTAAAATTCTAACAGAATGCACCTAAATAAGGACTTATGGATCAAGTTACCAACCTGCTAAAGATCAATGGTGAGTGGTGCTAGAGCTTGATTCAAGGCTTGAAATCCTCTCCAAATGCTCCTCCAATGGTGGATACCTTTCTGTTTGCAAGAATTGGGATAGATGAGGCTTGTAGAAGAAGAAATTGAAGCTTGCTTGATTTTGAAGGAATCTTGGAATGTCACTTTCTCTCTCACTCTCTCCAATGAACTCAGCAACTTTTCACCAACCTTGCTCTCATGGTGATTCATCCTTTTTATAACAATCAATGGAATAGTCTAGGATCTTCTAGAATGAGCTAGAAAGTTAAGGAATTTCTCATGAAATGATACCTTGTATATCCCTTATCTCATGCCTTAAGCTTGTCAATTTGGCTTTAAAATCTCCTTACAAGAGATATTGAGAAGGAATGAGTGAAAAACATGCCTTGGTTTTGCTTTATGTGAAGTTTCTCAAGTTGCCTTATTATGTAAGAATGAAAATTACAAAGCAACCTCCATTTTGAGACCTCAAATCAAAATTCTACTTGAACCATTGTTTTTAAAATAATGTTTGGAGTCAAAATGACATATTGGATGACCCATTTTGGATTTGTACATCTCCTAAACCAAAATTCCATTTCAACTTTTTAACTTATAAGCCCTTTTTAGGTCATTTTTACCCAATCATGAAAATCCTTGCTACAAGCTTTTTCAATAACTCATGACCACTTTTTTGGCTTAAAATCCCATTTTGAACAACTTTTATGTTTTGAATTTTTTCATTTGAGGCTTGGAAATAGGAGATATGGCCTTTGCTTAAAATGACCTATAACTGCCAAATGACCAAAATACCCCTGTCTTGTTCAAACCATAAGTTGAGTTCTACAAATCCTATCAAGTACTTCTAGTACTCTCTAGAAAGCTAAGAAGATGCTCTTCAACATTCATGTTGACCAAGAAATCATAGGAATCATCCTACTAGGGCAAAAGTTGTCTGCAAGTTGGGTGACTTTCAAGGACCTAGATTCACACACCTCAGCTGACCTGTAATTTGTCAAGACCATAACTTGAGCTCTGCACATCCTATCAAGGAATTCTACCACTCAAATTAAATCTAAGAACAAGCTCTACAACATTCATGTTGTGGGGAAGATGAGATATCAATCACATCTTGAGCTAACACTGCCTGGAAGATAGGGATCAAACTAGGTTTTTTTCACTGACAATCCTTGGAAACCCTAACTCAAAACTTCTCAAACTCCTCAATCATGATGAGTTGGTCTAGGAATCATCTTTATAACGTCTCCATACATCATTCCATGATCTCCTGGCCCTTGGATTAAGTCTTAACCTTCTCCAAATCTTCAGCTGATCTAGGATTGACCCAGTCAAAACCCTAATTCTACCATTCATGGTTGGATCTTCTAAATTCTTGCACAATGACTTCTCTGGGCTTCATGATGACTTTCAAGACACCTCATATGCTTTCTCAACTCTCTAAGTTCACTCACAAAGTCTCAGAATCATCTGAGGAGCTCCCACAACTCTCAAGTTATGAGACACACAACCCTGGTTTCACCCAATTCCTCTGAGGATCTCTTGAACTTTCTGATGAAGGTATCAACTTTCAAACACTTAATGAGTAAATAATTGTTGGTCAAATTTTGGGGTGCAACAGCAACCCATGGATTCTTCTAGCACAGTTAAGTACATAATGATCGGCCTTCCAGGAACTGGTGGTATCAAGATCGGTGGCTCTTGCAAATATTCTTTGATTGCATCAAATGCCCCTTGGCATTCATCATTCCACACAACCGGCTGATCTTTCCTGAGTAATTTAAAAATTGGTTTGCAAGTGGCTGTGAGATGTGAAATAAATCTTGCGATATAATTCAACCTCCCTAGAAATCCACAGACCTCCTTTTCGGTCTTTGGTGCAGGAATGTCCTGAATTGCCCTTACTTTATCAGGATCCACCTCAATCCCTTTCTGGCTTACGATAAAGCCCAACAACTTTCCAGACCGCACCCCGAATGTACATTTGTTGGGATTAAGTCTCAACTTTAACTTCCTCAGTCTGGCGAACAACTTTTCCAGATTACCCAAATGCTCCTCTTCAGTCTGGGACTTAGCAATCATGTCATCAACGTACACTTCGATCTCTTTATGAATCATATCATGAAAGAGTGTTACCATTGCACGTTGGTATGTTGCCCCAACATTCTTCAATCCAAATGGAATTACCTTGTAACAGAATGTGCCCCAGGGTGTAATGAACGTGGTTTTTTCCATGTCCTCTGGATCCATCTTAATTTGATTGTAACCAGAGAATCCATCCATGAAGGAAAAAACGGAGAACTGAGTCGTATTATCTACCAGCACATCAATATGAGGTAATGGAAAATCATCTTTAGGACTTGCTCTGTTTAAGTCACGGTAATCCACACACATGCGGACCTTTCCATCCTTTTTCGGCATTGGAACGATATTTGCAACCCATTGCGGATATTTGGCCACTGCCAAGAACCCTGCATCGAATTGTTTTTGGACCTCATCACGGATTTTCAAAGCCATATCAGGGCGAGTTCTTCTCAACTTCTGCTTGACAGCATGACACTCTTCTTTGAGTGGCAACTTGTGTACAACAATGTTCGTATCTAGACCAGGCATGTCCTGATACGACCATGCGAATACATCAACATATTCTCGGAGGAGCCCTACCAATTTTTCCTTGACAGTATCTTGAAGAGACGCTCCAACCTTTATCTCCCTTTTATTTTCTTCTGAACCTAGGTTGATAACCTCGACATCCTCTTTATGCGGCATAATGACCTTCTCTTCTTGCTGCAGCAACCTAGCCAATTCGTTGGGGAGCTCATTCTCGTCTTCCTCATCCGCTCGGTATATTGGACAATCAAAATCATAAAGGCCTACAGCAGTGTCGATATCAAGGACCTCGGTAGTGTCTCTGTATGTTTATGATTTATGCAGCTTATTTAGGAAAGTGAGTGCGCGAAAGAAATGCCATTAATTATGAAAAAGTAGAAAAGAAAATGAGCAAAAATTGAATGCAAATCAAAATTTATTCATGTTAAATATGTTTCGAAACATCAGGGGGCCCGATACAAAGCTCCACTACGCCTTGGGCAGAGCGTAGGGTTTTTGAAAATCAATTAAAACTTTACTTTTGAAGAGGGAAAAACTGGGGTATTTTGAAGAGGGAAAAACTTTACTTTTGTCGGATCCAGCTTGTGGAGGCTTCTTTGTCATCAATCCCATCTTCAATTACCATGGCGGAGGTATGGTCGAAGATATGCCCAGCGCTCTTGAAGACTTCTGCTACAGGAGGAATCTACTTCTTGCCATATGCAATTGTCACAGTGTTGGATGAAGGATGGTATCCTAGCCCAAATTTGTCGAACTTTTCAGCCACTTCCACCATTTTGCCCCAGCCTTGGGCGTTCCCTTTGTCTACAACCATCTTAGCTTCTTCATAAGAGGCCATTGCTGATCTTGAACTCTGACCCTCTGAAATTCGCTGCACCGCTAATGTATTCACCATTTCGAAAGATTGAAAAGGCGTTTCCACCATTTCCCCTTCAACTTCAATGTACCTGAAGGACGTCAAATGGCTTACCAAGATATCCTCCTCCCCTCCAATCTGAACTACCTTGTCATTACTGACAAATTTTAGCTTTTGGTGAAGGGTGGAGGTAACAGCTCCTGCATAGTGGATCCAAGGTCTCCCTAAAAGACAGTTGTACCCTGGATAAATATCCATTACTTGGAAAGTAATGGTGAAGACAGTTGGTCCGATTTTTATTGGTAAGTCCACATCACCAATCACAGCACGCCTAGAACCATCGAAAGCTTTGACTACCAGAGCACTCGGCTTCATGCTAACTCCTTTTACTGGCATTCTCTCCAGGGTAATCTTGGGAAGAACATTCAAAGAAGAACCTGTATCCACTAGGACTCGGGATATCAATGTGTCTTGGCACTTGATAGAAATATGGAGAGCTTTATTGTGGTTTCTCTTCTCTGCAGTCAGGTCATCATCATTAAACCCAAGAAAGTTTCCGGTTGTTACGCTAGTTATCACATCATCGAACTGGGCTACGGTGATATCTTTAGCAATATGTGTGGCGCTCAACACCTTCATTAAAGATAACCTGTGGGCCTCTGAATTAAGTAACAATGAGAGCATGGAAATTCTGGCAGGAGTCTGGTTTAGTTGATCAATCACTTTGTAATCACTTTTTCTGATGATCTTCAAAAACTCCTCGGCTTCCTTTGGTGTAACTGCTGCTTTTGGTGATGACTCCTCAACAGGTGGCTCAACACTTGGTAGTTCAACTGTAGCTTTTTCTTTACTTCTAGCTGGCACTTCCACTGGTTTGGCGGCAAATAAACGACCGCTACGGGTCATCCCACTAGGCCCAACAACTGCATTGCATTTGGCAGGGTCATACTCAATCACTAGTCTCTCTGGCCTCTGTTTAAAAACTTTGGGCTCAGATTCATTGACAGAATACTCTATTACCACTGGAGCTGGTCGTGCTGCTCTTTGTCTATTGATGTCATCTTCATCATATTGCAGAATCACAGGTGCTGGTCGGGCGGCCCTCTGTTGAAAGGCTTCCGAAGGATCATACTGCAAGACTACTGGCGTCGGTCGAAATCGCCTAGCATCTGTTTCGTCATACTGAATATTAATGGCAGACACATTCGAGTCTCTACGTTCTATCTGTATTATCCCATGCTCTAAGAACCTTTGCAGATGTCTCTTTACCACTTCGTCAGTCAAATTCTCCACTTCTTTTTGGGGAATCATCCCACTTTTCTTCAATTGTTCTCCAATAACAGCCATCGGAGTACGGACATCTTCAATATTCGTAATTAGTCTCAAACCACTATTTTCTTCCACAACATTGACAGAAGGACCTCCATGTTTAGGTAATGGATCCTTCATAATGTTGGCACCTCTAGGTGTAAAAGTGAGATCTTTGGACTCTATCAAATCTTGCACCCTGTTTTGAAACGCATAGCAGTTGTCTATGGAGTGTCCAGAGGCTCCCTTATGAAACTCGCAATGGGCGTTCGCATCGTACCCAAGGGGGTATGGAAAGGTTGCTGGACGTAAATCTCGCAACGTTAAGTGTCCACTCTGATTTAGCTGAGCAAAGATCTGTCCATATGACATAGGCAACGGGTCAAGTTGTCTTCTTGGCTGTCTCGGCCTTTGTTGTCTTTGAGCCGGAGCATTATGATATTGCGGTGGAGGAACTCTCTGATAATTCTGCTGTTGATTCTGCTGTTGAGCTGGTTGTTGATAAGGAGCATGGGCTACTGCAGCTACCTGTGGATATTGGATGTCCACTGGAGCTCTATCTCCTCGTCCTCTCATCACGGCATTAGTTTCATCTTCCCTTTTCTTCACAAAAGGCTTCCTTCCTCCATTCATTGGGGCCGTAGCCTTGTTTTTCTTCAAAGTGCTCTCGATTCTTTCACCTACTGACACCACTTCAGCAAAGTTAGGGAAACTGGACCCGAGCATGCGATCCAAGTCCTGAGGTTGTAGAGTTCCCATAAACATGTCAGTTAACTCCTTAGTTAGCAATGGTGGTTGAACACGGGCAGCCAACTCCATCCACCTTTGGGCATACTCCTTAAATGACTCATTGTTACGTTGAGTCATGTCTTGCAGCTGCGTGCAATTCGGTGCCAAATCGGTGTTATACTGATAATGTTGTGAAAACGCATCTGCTAGATCTCTCCACGTACTGATTTGTCCTTTTTCTAACTGCATATACCATTCCAATGATGCCCCACTGAGGCTATCTTGGAAGTAATGTATTAAGATCAAGTCGTTATCAATGTGAGCTGCCATCTTGCGACAGTACGCTCTCAGATGGGTTTTGGGGCAGCTGACCCCCTTGTACTTCTCAAAGTCTGGGACTTTGAATTTCTTCGGTATCACCAATCCCGGAACTAGGCACATGTCAACAGCATCCAACCTTGGAGTCTTTTTGATTTCCAATGACTTGATTTTTTCTTCAATAGTTCGTAGTCTATCTGCAGCAAAGTCATTGGTAACCCCCATATTGTGTTGAGGAGGAGGTGGTGGAGGTTGGTAGAAAGCATCATATTGTTCGTCCATGTCTGCTTCAGAACCACGACGCGCGGCTATGGAACGGTCAACAAGGTCTACGTGGGGAGTTTTAACAATCCCCGAAGTTCCTATGTTGTCGGCCGCCTTCTTGGCATCAGCAAAAGTCTCAGCATTGTTTTCTTTTTGGGCTAGCGTCAACATTGTCTCCAGCAGCTGGTCCATCTTCATCTTGAGAGCGTCGATGTCACCTCTCATAGTGTTCTGAGTCTCTTCCATCTGCTCCAGCGTCATTTGGTAATTGCGTCGAGTTTCGTAACGATGTCGAATAGTCAGCTTAACTCAAATCTGATGGACGCAAAGGGTATAAATTTAGAATCGTGCGGTGTTGAAAAAAAGATGTGTACCATGATATGTAAGATGATATGCATTTGCTTTTCAGAGAATTCTTGAATTAATTGCTTAACATACACAAGAATATTGAGAACAAGTTAAAACACATTCATTCATAGAAGGATAATATTCATGTGATACAAAAAGGAAAATCATTCAAAATACAACCCATAATGTTTAATTAATAAAAATAAGCGAACTTCAAATTTTTGGCCTTTGGGCCTCACGTTCTCTTAACTCTTCTTTGAACCTGCTCAACATTGCCTTGCACGTGCACAGAAAGTCGCAGATACTGTGGGGAGTAGAATCATCCATCGCTTCCATAGCATCCCTATGCTTCCAAACCAGATCTTTGGTCAACTAGTTGCAGAACTCGATTAAACCGTTCAGTTTGTTGCGATACATGTCTCGGTCAGCTATTAGTATATGGATAGACCTCTCATATCCTTTAAAATCACTAGCCGTTTTCTCTCTTGCAGCAGACCATACGGCTTTATCTGCAAGGACATCTTTTATTTGCTGCTTCAAGTTAGCTGCATAGTCCTTGACGGAGTTTAACTCTATGCACACCTTGTCCCAATCAGCAGTTTTAGCCTGAGCAACCCTTAAAGCCCCCTCTTTGAGCCTGCGTTCCTCTATTTTAGCAGCTCTTGACTGGCGTAAAGCAGTGTCTAGCTTATGGATTTCTGTTCCCATCTCCTCTCGGATTGTCTTGTTTCTTTTAGTAGCCGCAAGCCAACAGTTTTCATTTTGAACACATTTCTTCCTGACACTGTCTAGTTCTTCTTTCAGGCCCCTCACCCTGCTATCGGACTGATCAAGACATACCTTAACCTTTTTCTTTCGATGCTCTTCTTCGTCAGCTTTCTTCCCTACTGCCTCTAACTGGGTGTTCTTGCGCTGGAGCTCCCACTTCATATCATTTTTCTCTCTGGTGACTTCTTGAAGTCTCACCTCAAGGTTCTCATTCTCTTTCAACAATTTGGCTATGGTAGCTTTGAGGTCTTCAGCTTCTTCTATTGGAATATGAGTAGGTTTAGGTTCAGGCACAGGCTCATATACCTTTTCTTTAAAAGGCATTTTGACCTCATTGGCCCTCTCCCTAACCCATACAAAGTAAGGCTCTTTAGTTATACCATTTCTCCTTCCCAATTCATTTCTTCCTTTCTTCTTAATGGTCTTCCAAGCTCTTGTAATCTTTCTGAATAAATCAGGGTTCTCAGACCCTAAGTCGTGCATCAAGAAGGCTTCAAGGTCATTTTTCTCAGGAGGTGCTACCATAGGGTACCCAAGCTGCCTAACTGATAACATCAGATTATAATTAATACAGCCTCGAGTTCCTATTAGCAGGATATTAGGAAATTCACCACAACTAGTGATAACTTCCTCAAAGTCTTGTGAATACCAAGAGAGATCAGCAGACCTAACCGACACCATCCTTTGAGCCCAACTATCATCGGCTCGACCGACAAATGGTCCCTTAGTATGCATGTGCAAATGCAACCACTGGTACAAGAGAGGGGCGCAACAAACAATAGAGCCACCTTTCCTGTCACTCCTCCAACTCAAGTAATAGAAGACATCAACCAGAAGGGTTGGCACAGGATTTTCGGTTAAGAAAACATGAATAGTTATCACGTCTACGAAATCATCTATGTTAGGGAATAAAATGATTCCATAAATAGCTAAAGCCACCACTGCATAGCAAGCATCCCAACTTTGGGCCTTAATAAGTGCATCCGCTTTGTTTATAAGGAACTTGAGAGGAAGTCCTTTAACTCCACCTTTAGCCTTCTAATTATAAGTGATGTCCCTCTTATGCATGTGAAGTGCATCAGCAATTACTTTGTCTTCTAAATCTTCTTTCACTCCTACAAATGGAAATTTATCCTTCATAGGAATACCCACTAGTTTCTCAAATTCTTCCAATGTCGGCGCCAGCTGAAAATCTTGAAACGTGAAGCACCTTAAAGGAGAATCATAGAACTGGGCCAAGGTGATAGGTGCCTTAGAATCCACGTCTTGCATTAACAGGCGAATAATCCTGCCATAATCCTTCGTAAATTTAATTCTGAACACAGCAGGGATACGAGAAACCAAACTGCGCAAGTCTTCCAATTTTGGTCTCTTGAAGTTGTAAGGAAGTGGGCATCTGACGTTGCTTCCCATAATTCCTGTATGTTGACAATATAATTCTTAAATTCCCTGAAAATAAAAATGTAAATGTTATGGTATGAGTATGATGCAGATGCAAGGACGGAAGTAACCAAAACAAAATCTGAAGTTAAAAGTTCTCTGATTCCTGAAATCCCATGGGTAGGTTCTATACGGGTAAGTGCCTAGAGTCATAGGTCCTTCAGAAATATTATTGCTAAGGTGAAGATTCATCCCACAATAATACCTGTGAAAGAGTCTCTTCTAGGTGAGGTTTTCATGTCGTCCCACGAGAAAGACTCCTCGTGAGCCTCTACTACACAACCAGCGAGTCCAAGGTTTCTTAAAGAGACCTCAGAGTCATAGATCGAGGTTGAAAATATCATTGTCAAAATAACGATACGTTCAAGGGATCTCATCTGATTGGGGCGTTCGTATCAACCCATAAAGGAATGATCTTCATGAGTTAACACTACCAACCACCATGGAAAAAAGGTAAACGGTCCTTAGAGTTATAGATTCAACCTAAAAAAATACTACTGCCATGGCAAAGACTCACCATGACAATAACATCCTTAGGGAATCAACTCTAAGCGGGGTTTTCGCTTCCTCCCAACAAGAAAGACTCCTCGAGGGATTCCACTACACAACCACCATTCTAATCCTATATTTTTTCTCGGACTCGGGTGTAGAGCCATCTCACAAAATTCCCAAAATCAGAGGACCCCAATAGCGTCACAAGCAACAATAATAAGATATATAAGAGCAAGCAGGCAAATAGCAAATAAATAAGACAAGCAAACAAATAAAAGAAAATTCACAAACAAGCGGATCTAACTCTTGCGAATCGAGTCAAGTTAGGCTTGACTCTCTCTAGCATAGGGCTATGCAGACTGTCCCCAGCAGAGTCGCCATCTGTCGTACCTCGAAAAATACGATCCTCGCGATGGACGCGGAAAATACTGTTCGAAACAGAGTCGCCACCGAATTTTATTCATTCCAAGGCAGGAATAGGAAAATATCGATAAAACCTTTAAAGGGATAAGAACATGGTCATCGCAACCAATATTCTAGGTTCGGGAGTCGATTACATAGAGGGAAGGTATTAGCACCCTCTACGTCTGTTGTACTCAACGGGAACCTCTTGATTCGATTCGTGAGAGAAAGTGGACACACTTGTTTGTCTTCTAAAGGAATTGCTTGCTAAGGGGAGATGGGTGGTTAGAAAGTAGGATGCTCGCCAAGGATTGGGGCCCCTGTGCCTACGTATCTTCACTTGTAAGAAGTGGAAAATCAGAGCATTCGTAGTTCGTGGGACTACGGGTAAAGGTTTGGGAATTGTGCTCGCCAAGATCATCGCAATCTTGTGCCTACGTATTCTCATTGATAAATGAGAAATCAGAGCAGCCGTAGTTCGGCTTACGGTTTGCTAAAAGGTTTGTGTTTGGAATGAACGAGAATTTGGGTCGCATTCTAACTGCTAAACGTTGGCTTGTCTGCTCGCTAGGGGAGGCTGAAACACAAGTTTGTTATGCGCGGAAGAAGGGACTAAACAATGTTCTTGGCGAAAGGATTATTTGAATGGTAGGTCGCGCGATGGCAAGGAATATTGTTTGTAAGTATTGGGATATTTAACTAGAGGTGACGACTACCTGAAGCTTAAGAAAGACTTCTCGGACCCAAATAATCGGGAGAGTGAACCAAAGACTTGGAGCTCTCTCTTTTTCAACCTCAAAGGCGAAAGGATAGAATTGAGTATAGTTTGAATAAGTTGAACGGATGACGATTACTTGAAGCTTAAGAAAGACTTCTCGGACCCAAGTAATCGGGAGAGCGAGCCAAAGGCTTGGAACACCCTCTTTTTCATCGTAAAAAGGAATTATTTGAATGGCGTTTGAAAGATAGGATGTGGTTAAAGTATTTTAACAGATGAGGATTACTCGAAGCTTAAGAAAGACTTCTCGGACCTCAAATAATCGGAAGAGTGAACCAAAGACTTGGAGCTCTCTTCTTTTCTCATCTAATATTATAAAAGATATTTAATATGATTAAAGTGTTTTAATCGGATGACGATTACTCCAAGCTCAAGAAAGACTTCTTGAATTTTAAATAATCGGGAGAGTGAACCAAAGACTTGGAGCTCTCTTCTTTTCTCATCTAATATTATAAAAGATATTTAATATGATTAAAGTGTTTTAATCGGATGACGATTACTCCAAGCTCAAGAAAGACTTCTTGAATTTTAAATAATCGGGAGAGTGAACCAAAGACTTGGAGCTCTCTCTTTTTCATCTATGTGTTTAAGAAAATGGGTTTGAATAAGTTTACCATTTTTAGAAGGGTTTTTTAGAAGACAATTGTTCGAGCTTAAGAAAGACTCCTCGGACCCAAACAATTGGGAGAGAGAACCAAAGACTTGGGACTCTCTCTTTTTTCATCTAATATTGAAATTGTGTTTAAATAGTTATCAAGTATTTTAGTTTGACTTTAAAGAAAATTGCTTGATATGAATCAAGGTTTGAAATTTGCGTGTTGGAACGAGCACGATTGAACTAATGGATAGGAGGTCCTATGGGATAAGGTAAGGTCGATGGCGAGGCCAAAGCACTCGACTTACAAGGAGAGTAGGAGGATTAATTGCATTTGTCGTTATACAAAGCCCAAGAGGAGGCTATAAGGTCGATGGCGATCGTAAAAACAATCGGCTTACAATGGAGTTTAAAAATGGGCTTGACATCAAGTCAAGATATTAGTTTAATAAAAGGGTAGTTTTGAACGAGCGTATGAACATCATATAATTAAGGTCTAATAATAACGCATGCATAAACATCACACAAAAATCGTGAATTAAATAAATGGGAGATACGTTAATCAAGACATGTTAACTTAATTAAAATCCTAATTATCTAAGGTTAGTAAAAGAAAAGAATTCAAATTAAATTGTTTTAGATTATTTTAGAATTAAAGAAAATATGGATAATTAAGATAATTATTAAATTAAAATAAAATTTTGAAAATAAAATTAAGTCCCTTTGTGTTGTCTTAAAACTTAAAAGAAAAGGCTAATTAAAAATAATTAATCAAATTAAAATTAATTATTTAATAATATTAATCATTAAGCAAATTAATTATTTTAAAATTAATTAAATTAATAATAATTCATAAAACTAAATAATGTTTTTTTGAAATTATTGTTTTAAGAAATAATAAAATAAATAATAAAAAGCTAGTAAATAAATTAAAAATGGGCCAGACTGCAAGCAAATATAGGGGTGCAGTCTGAAGCTCTCCCAGGCCCATGAGAGGGTCAGCCCACACGAATGGAGAAAGGGTTCACTGAAGGCCCTAACAAATCCAATCTGGAAGTTACTCCCACCTTCATCTATCGGTCAACATGCAAGGGAGTATGTGACACACGTGGGGATACGCACGGAACTCCAACAAACCATATTGGAAACATCAAACCGCTTAAAGAAATCTTGGAAAACTAACACCCGTCACAGACCATGAAGGGACGCATGGGGAACTACACCATCATCAAACCCACTCTTGAAAAAAAGAACAGAAATCAAAACAACCTCTAAAACGAACCACCAGAGAATAAGAAACCTCACCCTTTCGAAATGCCTTCCCTAACCTAACTTTCAAACCGAACTTCCTTCTTCTACTCTAACAGAAATCTTATGAAATCTCCTCTCAAAGCAACTTCGCTCTCTCCTGAATTCAATCAAACAACAATCCTCTCCATTCCTCTCAAAACACAAACCGTGAATCCCATCCCCTAATCTTTGATCCTATTTCACAAATCTAAACCCTATACATTTTACACAATCGAACCTTAGATTTCATCGATTGAAACCCAAATCTACAGATAAACAGAAGCGATGCACAAGAAAAGAAGAATCTCAAAGGATTCTATGGAGTTACAAACGAGATGGTAAAGCTAGTACCTGGTAGACGAGTCCGGTGATGTTGTCTCCGTTGGTGTTGAAACGAGCTTACAACAAGCTCTCCGTCACTCTTCTGCTGAGCTTCCTCCTTCGGTAATAACTTTTTAGGGTTTTCGCCGCAAAAAATTTCTAGGGTTTTCCTCTTCAATTCTCCGCCCCCCAAAATTATGAACAGTATGCCCTTTTTATAAGGGTGAAATTAGGGTTTTTCTCCCAGCAGAATTCAAGTTTTGGGTGATAATTAGGTTGCTTTCGGCTCCTCTATTGAGATTTCTCGTTTGTTAGTCGTTTCAGGAAATACTTGCTTTCACCATGATTTTTTACCGCGAGAAGATAAAATTTACCCTGAATTTTTGGGGATTTTACTGCGTACAAATCGTGGTTCTTGAATTTCTACCATGCTGATGTGTTTTTTTCAGTTGTGTGTCATGCTGTAGAAATTACTCATGGCTTATCTCTGTGTGGTGACCTGTTTTTCAATTGACTTTGTATGTTTTGCAGGGTACAGGTCTGGAATTTTGCGCTTGACCATGTGGAATTAATGAAGTTGTCACGGCAAGTAACCGTTGTCGTTGGTGAATGTAACGCTGCTGATGCGGTTGCCTTTCCTTCTCCAATCGGATTGCATAGGCCTGCTAAAGCTTTAGCAAAAAAAGCTTGGAAATGGTTTGTGGTAAGATTTGGATAGCTCTGTTGGAATCTGAGAAACCTCGTGCACGGCTAATCTTTCATTGCTTTCTTTTTTTACGCAGAGAGTCGCTACATGACTTCATAAAGTGAAACTGATGAAAGTAAAGGACCTAGGACTTTTAGTGCTCCTTTCATTTTTCTCAACCACTAAACAAGGTTCGCATCGTCGCCGAATCCTCCTACTAGTTTACTTCCGGTTACAAGCTCTGAAAGAACAATACCTAAACCGTGGACATCATTTTTCTTGTCAATGTTCAATGTGTATGCGTATACTGTAGTCACGTGTCCATGTGAAATTGGGATAGCAGGTTTGCCTTCAGAAATTTTAGGATCTTGCAAGATGAGTTTTGGTGTTCGTGAACTAGGCTGACCTTCTTGTTAATTCTTGCTCTTGTAACAGGCTTCATCTCTTGTTTATGAGACTGTGGGAGACTGGTCTAATGACACCAGTGGTTGAATCAAAATCTCCTTTACGGTATGACCTTTGTCACACAAGTGGATTAGTTTTCCTTCTTATCTTATTGCTCAACAACTTTACTCCTTGTGCAGGTTCACTAAAAATGCGAGGAATGCGAGCTTTTTTTTTGCTAGTGATTCAATTTCCAGTAAGTGCAATAAATTTATCATTACCACAACTTACGGCTCCTTCACTTTCATTCTGCTCCACAATAGAGGAATCTCCATCTTTACTTGTTCCATATGAAAAGAGCCTTGTACCTTCAGCACTATAAACCATGGTTGTGCACCATCGGCCAGGAGCATCATAATCAACACGAGATCCCAAATTGTCGTACAACCATGCTTTTATTTTTCCATCTAGCGCTGTTGAAAAGATGAACTGAATGTTTTCTTTATAATGCGGACAGACAGAATAGACCGGAGCATCGTGACCTTCAAACGTATATTGCTTTGCTCCCGAAGCAGCATCCCACACCTTAATGGTCTTATCATCACCGCAAGTTATCACACACAGTTGCTCTCTTTTTTTTGGGTGGGAAAATGCTAGATCATTTACTCCTCCGGCATGAGCATCAATCTCTAAGTGCTGCCGAATTTCATCACCGCTGTGGTAAGAGTATATCTGAACAATGTGTCTTGAATATGTAACTCCAAATAAAGCACCATCCGGACTCCAAATCACACGGTTAACAGAAACACTTGGATCTTTGACAAGAGCAGCCTGAAATGCCATTGAACATGCACTAAGATCCCAAACTTTGAAGTTCCTCGCCACATGAATGAACTGTATCTTATTTTCATTATGTATCAGCATGACTTGTTTTATGCTATTGTGTTCTGTAGCTTTTGTTTCGTCTTATGCAATATTACCTTCTGGTACACTAATATGTATTGTTTTTTTTCATGTGTACCAGTTCATGTTCGAAGTGTCGCTAGGAGTATCGCCCATGATAACAAAGGGGTTAGCTCCAATTCAAAGTTTTGGTGGTGAGACCTAAGGCGAACCGGCATGGCGTGGAAACTTACCACCTTGAGCTGTTATGGAGATGATGAAGACACAACTGTATGGCATCAAACAATTCATGGCTCATGAAGATGGAGCAGACTTTGTATGATGGATTTGGTACGAGAATACCGCAACTGTCGATGTAATTATGTCGCCATTGTAAAACTTCACTGTCATCTTGATTTTGTAACAAATAGAGTTATTAATATTACAAATTTAGACTCAAGCTACTGTAACACTTTGGTTCCTCACAAATATCTTTGGATTTAATGATTAATCTCTCTTGCCTTTGAAATTACCCCCTTATCTTGTCATTAGGTGAATACACTTGAATCTTTATGGACAAGAACTTTGAATTTCTCAAATTAACACCACTTGTGAATTTAAAATAAGGCTCACCATTGCAAAGTACTTAAAGTAATAATCTAGGCTATATTGTCACGTAGCCTTCCTCAAAAAATGACTCGTTCTTGAACATAACTTTGTGTTATGAAGCATGAGCTCTAGTTTGTTTTCTTTTCTACCAACACCTTGTCTCCATTTGAAATTACTCACCGGTATTGCTCACATCCTCTGCATAACATACCTTGGCTAAGCATGACTATTTGTGTAACCTTTTGGGCTCTATCATACGCTCCACCAGTTCGTATGTTTGGCTTTCTTTTGCAAGCCAATGTAACAACCTTTCATAAGATTATAACACTCCGATGTTAATATGAACATCCTGGCTATCCATGTGACTTTATTCTTTAGGCAAGAAAACTGCCTATGACCTTAATCCCAACATAGCTTGAAAATGTTCTCCCTGAAAATTAACTCTCTGGAGAATTTTCTATTGGTCTGGCCGGCAAAGCAAATTCTAAAAGTAAACTCAATAACTTGAATCAAGCCTTGAGAACAAGTAACCATAGGGCTTGGAATCCACTTGAAATCAATCATATCAAGGATACAAAACATGCTTCTTTTATCTCTACTTGAATTCGTCATGCTTATCAGGAGCCTCTAATTACAAAGAGTACAAACTAAATCCCTGCGTCTTAATATTTGAAGAGTCATGGCCAAGAGTTGCCCGATTATCTTAAGAAGAGTCAGGAAGAAACAAAGTGCTTATCACGAGACCTAATAGGGTAAGACAAATTTGGGGTATGACAACCGCCTATGACTCACTTCGACTTCGAGTACCCGGTATTTCAGGCTGAGGAAGAGATTGTTGAAGATGGCGACGTACCAGAAGAGTTGACCTGGTTATTGAAACAAGAAGAAAGAATCATTCTGCCTCATGAGGAAGTCGTTGAGATTATCAATTTGGGGTCGGAAGAGATTGTGAGAAACATTCGTATATGGGCCGCGCTGCAGAGCGACATCAAGCAAAAGTTGGTTGAGATGCTCAAAGAGTACAGTGATATATTTGCTTGGTCGTACGAGGATATGCCTGGGTTGGATACGGATATGGTTGTTCACCGTCTGCCACTGCGAGAGGAATGTCCGCCTATTAAGCAGAAACTCCGAAGAACTAGACCGAATATGGCTGTGAAAATCAAGGAGGAAGTGCAAAAACAGTGGGATGCTGGTTTCCTAGCTGTTACCCAATATCCCTCATGGGTCGCTAATATTGTGCCAGTGCCGAAGAAAGATGGTAAAGTGCGAATGTGTGTAGACTATCGTGATTTGAATAGGGCGAGCCCGAAAGATGACTTTCCACTTCCTCACATCGATGTGCTGGTTGATAACACTGCTCAGTTCTCCGTATTCTCCTTCATGGACGGCTTCTCAGGCTATAATCAGATTAAAATGGCGCCGGAAGACATGGAGAAGACTACCTTCATTACTCCCTGGGGAACATTTTGCTACAAAGTGATGCCCTTCGGATTGAAGAACGCTGGGGCAACATATCAACGTGCTATGACGACTATCTTTCACGACATGATGCATAAAGAGATCGAGGTTTATGTTGATGATATGATTGCCAAATCCCAGACGGAGGAGGAGCATTTGGTTAATCTGCTGAAACTATTCAAGAGGCTCAGGAGGTTCAGGTTGAGACTGAACCCTAATAAGTGCACCTTCGGGGTAAGATCGGGTAAACTACTGGGGTTTATCGTGAGCAAAAAAGGAATAAAGGTTGATCCTGCGAAAATAAAAGCAATACAAGAAATTCCGACGCCTAAAACAGAAAAAGAAGTGCGTGGATTCTTAGGGAGGTTGAACTATATCACCCGGTTCATATCTCACTTGACTGCAACATGCGAGCCGTTATTCAAGTTGTTGAAAAAGGATCAGGTTGTGACCTGGAATGAAAATTGTCAAAAGGCGTTCGACAAGATAAAAGAATACTTGCAGGAACCTCCTGTTTTGATACCCCTAGTGGCCGGGAGACCTTTGATTATGTATTTTACGGTTCTTGAGGAAAGTATGGGTTGTGTTCTCGGTCAACACGACGAGACCGGGCGTAAAGAGCATGCGATCTACTATTTGAGTAAGAAGTTTACTGACTGTGAGTCCAGATACTCAATGCTCAAGAAGACGTGTTGCGCGCTAGCCTGGGCCGCCAAACGTTTGAGGCAATACATGCTAAATCATACAACCCTGCTAATTTCAAAGATGGATCCAATCAAATACGTGTTTGAGAAGCAAGCACTCTCCGGAAGAATTGCCCGATGGCAGATGGTGTTAACCGAATATGATATTTAGTATGTCTCGCAAAAGGCTATTAAAGGTAGCGTTCTGTCGGAGTACCTTGTGGAGCAGCCTGTTGCGGACTACCAATCGATGAGGTTTGATTTTCCTGACGAGGATATCATGTACCTGAAGATGAAAGATTGTGAAGAACCATTTCCGGACGAAGGACCAGAGTTGGGTTCCAAATGGCAGTTGATATTTGACGGAGCTATAAATTCCTATGGTAGCGGAATAGGCGCGATTATCACTACTCCTCAGGGGTCGCACATCCCCTTTATCGCCCGATTGACTTTTCCCGTTACCAATAATGAGGCTGAATATGAGGCTTGCATCATGGGTCTGGAAGAAGCTATTGATTTGCGAATCAAGCATCTGGATGTATACGGAGACTCAGCTCTAGTGGTGAATCAGATTAAAGGAGAATGGGAGACACGTCAACCCAATTTGATACCATATATGAATTATGCAAGGAGATTGTTGCCTTTCTTTGACAAGGTGGAATTGCATCATGTGCCGCGAGCAGAAAATCAAATGGCTGACGCCCTGGCGACATTGTCTTCGATGTATAAAGTTAACTTCTGGAACGAGGCTCCCCGGATTGTTATCTCTCGGCTTGATAGGCCTGCATTCATCTTTGCCGTTGATGAGGCTCCCTATGGTCAACCCTGGTACTTTGACATCCATAATTTCCTGAAGAACAAGGAGTATCCGACTGGGGTATCCAGTCGAGATCAGAAGACTCTCAGGAGATTGGCTGGCAATTTCTATTTGAACCCGGACGGTGTCCTATACAAAAGAAACCACAACTTGGTGTTGCTACGTTGTGTAGATAAGAAAGAAGCAAAGTTGCTCATGGAAGAGATACATGAGGGTACGTTTGGTACACATGCTGGTGGGCATGCTATGACGAGAAAACTGCTGCGGGCAGGTTATTACTGGCTAACTATAGAAACAGACTGTTTCAAGTTTGCAAAGAGGTGTCATAAATGCCAAATTTATGCGGACAAGGTCCATGTACCCCCAAGTCCTCTGAATGTGATGTCATCACCGTGGCCGTTCTCGATGTGGGGAATTGATATGATTGGGAAGATCGATCCTACGGCATCCAACGGACATCGGTTCATCTTAGTGGCAATTGATTACTTCACCAAATGGGTGGAAGCAGCATCATATGCCAATGTCACCAAACAAGTGGTCGCCAGATTTATCAAACGAGATATTATCTGCAGATATGGAATCCCTGAGCGGATTATCACCGACAACGGTTCGAATTTAAATAACAAGATGATGAAAGAGCTGTGCCAGAATTTTAAGATTGAACATCACAACTCTTCTCCTTACCGACCCAAGATGAATGGCGCTGTTGAAGCAGCCAACAAGAACATAAAGAAGATTGTCCAGAAGATGGTTGTGACGTATAAGGACTGGCACGAGATGCTACCTTTCGCTTTGCACGATTATCGTACGACGATACGCACATCAACCGGGGCAACCCCTTTTTCATTGGTATACGGAATGGAGGCAGTATTACCGTTGGAGGTTGAGATTCCTTCCTTTAGGGTTTTGCGAGACGTCCAACTTGATGAGGCAGAATGGGTTAAAGATAGACTGAATCAGCTCAGCTTAATGGATGAGAAGAGGCTAGTTTCTCTCGCATACGGTCGGTTGTATCAGAGCCGGATGAAGAAAGCTTACGATAAGAAGATATGTCCACGAAGCTTTCAGACGGGCGATCTTGTGCTGAAGAGGATTCTCCCGCCACAAACCGATCATAGGGGAAAGTGGACCCCTAATTACGAAGGTCCCTACGTTGTCAGAAAAGTCTTCTCTGGAGGAGCCTTGCTACTATCTACCATGGATGGTGAAGACTTTACGTCGCCTGTGAATTCGGACGCAGTTAAAAAATACTTTGCTTGAAAGTGACCCGCTGGACAGTAAAAAGAGAGTCCAGGCAAAAATGGGGCATCCTGGCGAGCCGTAAAAAATGAATAAAAAGGTTCGGGCAAAAGTTAGGGATAAAATTGAAAAGATGTACACCCGCGAAGTCGAAAACCTGCAAAGGGCGACTTCGGCAAAAAAGGGTATCCCGGTGAATCAAAAACCCGCAAAGGGCGATTCACGCAAAAGTTAGGGATTGAAAAAGCAAATGACTGTGTTCTAGATCTGATACAGCATTGCTTAGTGGTTTGGGAGTACCTGAGGGTTCATTTATCCAATACAATCTCTTCCGAAAATTGAATACCGGGAAGGCGCCAGAGTCAGGCGAGTCATAGGAGGATCAGCTCATGATGTTTGTCTGCACCACGTTGCCGACATGTATACAAGTATTGTTTTGTATTTTTATGCTTTTTGTGCATATACGTATGTGCGTGTGCGTAACTTCTGCTTTTCAGGAGTTGCATCCGATGTACAAAGTTTCGCCTATTTACAGGCTCAATCAATAAAACATGTTATTCAGTATTTGATGTTTGTGCTTTACTGTTTTGTATGTGGAAAACGCCGATGTTCCGATAAACTCGCATGTGCATAACTTTGCTGCCCGTGCCAATAATTGCTAAAACTTCGAATTGACGGAAGTAATGTCGCGGATGCTAACCCGAGTAGATTTGGTTGTATAGATTTGTTTTGTCTCGTTTGTGTTTTGCAGGGTTCTCGCCTTTGAAGCGGACAATCAGAAAATGGTGGCCCCAGCCAGAGGCCCTAGAAGAAGGATGTGACCTTATTTCCCAGCAGGTCGCACCTCATCCCCAAAGGTTGAGATGATGTTATCCCTTACCAAAGGAGGGATTATTTTCCCCAGAAGAGTATCTTCATGGAAGTTGTTCACAGGACATCCCCAGCAAGTCGAGATCAATATCCCCTGCAGAGGTTAGACTCCCCAGAGAGTCGAGTAGGTGCGCGTTCAACCCCCAGCCGGGAGGATTTCCGCGACACATAACCAAGTCATAGTAGGTTCAGAAGGATTATCCCCAACGAGGATGGTTTTCTTTCTCCCCACAGGTCGTCGTGCTTTCGTCAGGATGATTATCCCCAGCGGGGTGGTAGTTCCGAGTTTGTAAACTATACCCAGACAGTTGTCCCCCAGAAGGGTTGCTTCTCCCCCAGCTGAGTTAATCTTCCCAGCAGGTGTTATTTTTTCCTCCCAGTGGAAATCGATGTGTAATCTCTCCCCGACAGAGTTGGTTGTATTTCCGGCATTTATTTTGCCAGAATACTTTGCGATACCCGTTCATCCCCAACAGGGTGGTATTTGTCCTCAACAGCCGTGTTGAAGCAAGCTTGTCAAAGCTTCCCCAGCAGCCTGAACCTGCATTTGCATTTGCATACATTATCATGTTTGCATCTACCTAAAAACGCGTAGAATTTCCATGTCGTATGGAGCATTACGCCATTATCAGACATACGCATTTTGAAACATAAATCAGGTTGGTTAACCTTTTGCTTTCAGGTGTGTTTCTCAGCAGGAGTATGAAGTTACAGCTCAGATCTATTACCAGACGATCAAGGTCTCACCGTGAGACATGTGATGACGCAATCCTTGTTATTATTCCCCACAGAGTTACTGTTTGAAATTTCTCTTATCCGACCAGCGGAGCGTTTTCTTCAGGTTTGCTGTCACGGCAGCATTTCAGGGCTTCATGAATCAAGATTTCAGAAGTGGTCACTTGTTGTCAAAACGGGTGTCGGGCAGTTATTTTCAGAATATCCCCAGTGGAGTTAGCTACTGCAAAGAATAGGCAAATAAGCTATATCCAAGTTACCTTTCCTGTGTTCAGGCAGATGAATTTTCCCGTATGAAGCAGGCGGATGAATTATTCCTGTAAGAATCAGGCAGATGAATTATTCCTGTAAGAATCAGGCAGATGAATTATTCCTGTAAGAATCAGGCAGATGAATTTTCCCGTATGAAGCAGGCGGATGAATTATTCCTGCAAGAATCAGGAAGATGAATTTTCCTGTATGAAGCAGGCGGATGAATTATTCCTGTAAGAATCAGGCAGATGAATTTTCCCGTATGAAGCAGGCGGATGAATGTTCCTATAAGAATCAGGTAGATGTGTTTTCCCGTATGAAGCAGGCAGATGAACCTTTTCCTGTATGAATCCGGCAGATGAAGTTTCCCGTATGAAGCAGGCGGATGAATTTTCCGGTACCCAGATAGATGATTCTCCCGTGATAGACAGAGTATGTGAGTTGTGTTCTGATATTTGACAAAAGTATTTTCCCCAAGGAAGTCGTCGTGATTTCCTCGTGTTGCTATCCCCAGTAGAGCCCTCTTCTAAGTCGTTTGTGGGTTGGGACCACCGGAGTGGGCTACTGCAGAGATAGGCAGAGAAACGGTATTCAGATGGACTTTTCCCGTATGAAGCAGGCGGATGAACTTTCCTGTGTTCAGGCAGATGGACTTTTCCCGTATGAAGCAGGCGGAGGGAGTTTCCTGTAATCAGGCAGATGAATTTTCCCATATGAAGTAGACGGATGGGGTTTCCTGTGTTTAGACAGATGATGTGCTTGTATGGGTAGGCAGATGAGTTCCCTGTGATTAGACAGAAATGTTTCCCCAGCGAAGTCGTCGGGATTTTTCTGTGTTGACCGAGTATAGCGTCCTAGCGTGGATAAAGTTCTATCCCTGCGATGATAGAATCTTTTTCGGGTTGATGAAAATGATCCCCGACATGGGCACTAATCAGGTTTTGACAAGAGAGAATCTTTTAACGTGGACAAAAGGCGGGGTGTTTTGACAAGAGAGAGTTCAAAGCCTGTGGCGATAAGCAGGCGGTTGACATTAAAATCAGGTTTTGATATCAAATAATTGATCAGTTTGTTGCTGTAACAACCGGATTCAGTCAGCAGATGTTGTTTTCCAAGCAGTTTGTGCAGTTTATTTTTGTGGTTGGCAAATTTCCGGGTTCTTGGTATTCAACCGTCCCGTACCTCGATTGTTTGAAGGTCGTTCGCTCTTCACCCAGTCAGGTCCAAGCCGTTTGAATAAGGGCAGCTGTTGCACCCTAAAATTTGCTCAACCTATTTCACCTGGTTTATGTTTTAATTGCATTATCATTTGCATAGTCACATCATGTACATGGTCCCATCATTTGCACATCATAGCATGGCAAGTCATCTAACAGGGGGTCAGGTGCCATCCTTATCTAAAGAAGCACATTAAGGGGGCCTTATTCAAGTTGAAGAACATCCAAGTCATTAAGGAATGGGTTGAAGCTTTGAGGAGACTTGAATGGCAACAAGTGGATTTCTCTCCTAACTAGAGGTGTATTGAGGGTCATAAATGGGGTATGAAGCATGGAATTATGAATTTGAGGTGTGTATGGATCCTATGGGAGGCCTAGAGATCCCTATGGAAGCTTAGACAAGTCATGGTATCAAGTTCAAGAATCACAGTTGAGAGGTGTACAAGTAGGGTTTCGTCTGGGTAACCCTAGGTCAAGGAGAGCAAAGAAAGGGCATCAAGACCTAGTTCCAAGTCATGGAAATCATGGGTTGAGATGTTAAAGCATGTGTATGGATGAGTCAAGATCAATTTCAAGAGAATCAAGAGTGGTTGGAGGGGTTTGAGACAGGGTTCTTAGGGTAAAATCCCCTGTATAGCACTGGACTTCCAAGCTACACAAGTCCAAATAAGAGTTTCAAATGGATTCTTGGCCAACATGAAACTTGTAGGGCTTCTCAATATCTTTAATTTGAGTACTAGAAGTCTTCAAGAAGATTTGTAGAACTCAAGTTAGGGTTCTTGCAAGTTATGGGTCACCAGGGGACACTGAAATTTATCTGTGAAAGTCACTTGACTTCCAAGCAACTTTTTCCCATCAAGGAGTTTTCAAATGGATTCTTGGCCAACATAAGAATTGTAACGCTTGACCTTATCTTTAATTTGAGTACTAGAAGTCCTCAATAAGATTTATGGAACTCAAGTTATGATCTTGGCAATCCAGGGGTATTTTGGGAAAGTTGAATTATAGGTCATTTTTCAACATAGGTCAAAATCTCTATCTTCTAATCCTCAAATGAAGAAATGTTCAACATGAGATGTGCTTAAAATGATGTTTTTAGGTTAGATAAAAAGTCATGGGTGATTGAAATGGCTTGCTTCACAAAATGATCCAAAATGGCCTAAAATAAGGATGAATTTCAAATGAACCAAAGGAGGAAATTGTGATTTTTAAGCTATAGGTCCAAACCAGTCCATATGAAATACCAAATTGATCAGGAAATGCATTTCAAACATAATGACATTTCCACATTTTTGAGTTGAGGCTTAATTCTATGACTTGCTTTGTAAAGTGATTACTTACATTACAATTCACAATGCCAAAACAAAAATCAGGGCAATTCAGGCCAAGCCAACTACCTAAACACACTCCATAACCAATTTGCAGTTGAATAGAACATTCTAGAGTAAGCTGGAAGCTCAGAATCGTGACTGTAGCATTGGAGTTTCATGGCCATGACAGAATTTTGGATCAATGGATTTGGGCCTGAATTGGATTGAATAAGCCCACAAATACTTCATATTTAAGCTCTAGAGTGAATTCATATTCAGTTTGGTGCAGAATTCATGGAGGAGAGGAAGATTGAAGTTGATTTTCAAGAGCTTCAACTCAGAATCGTTTTTGGAGTTCAAGGCACATTCAAGCCAAATTGAGGGTTGGAAAAGCTTTATCTTGCTTCATTGATCGTGTTTGAAGAGTTGCACAGCTTGAATCCATCATTTTCTACCTCTATTGATCCCATTTTCACAGGTATGTAATTCTTGAATTCCTTCATAATCTAGGGAGAATTAGCTTAGATTGTGTATGTGGTTAGGACTTAGAGATGATAAGGATCGTTTCTGGATTGATTTGGAACCATTTAGAGACAATTGAGTGTGATGCACAATTTCTGTTAAGAAACGGTTATGGATGATCTTGAGGTTTCAAGTTGAGTTGGATAGTTCATCATGATCAGTGAAGAATGAGGAACAATTTTGTGGTTTCAATTTTGCAAATGGAGCTATTTGAAATCTTGGCACATTTTAGAGAATGAATCGGTTTTGAGAATCCATGAGGATTCAGAGGATTTAGAGATTATATTTGGAATCTATGTGAAATTCTGGTCAGAATTGGTATAAGATTTGTCTTGTTTGGTCACCTGTAACCACCACTCCACCGGAGAAGATGGTGGTTTCCACTGTGGACCACAACCGGAGAATGTGGCCTTCGCCTGAGCTAGAGGTAGGAGATGAGGTCTTAGCCCTTGGATCAGCTTCTTCCATTGACCTCGTATGTGCATCTCACGATCCAGATTCAAACTCAGGATTGCCTCCAAGCCATTGAAACGCATCGTTTCATTAAACGAGGTGGCACGCCAGTCAGCACCACACGTGGACACGTTCTGAAGCCTCAGATGCGCTTACCAGTCTCCCCATCTGATGGCTCCCATTTAATCCAGTTTTTTTAATTTCTTTTATTCTTTTTAATATTTTCTTTTATTCCATTTAATTTCTAAAAATCATAATAAATCCAATATTAATCCAAAAAATATTTTAAAAATACCTCCATGATCTTGAATTTATTTCTGATTTTATGAAATTAATAAATCTCATTTTCACCCATTTTTCAATTTAATTTGATTTTCTCCATTTTATTATTTTCTTTAATTTTGTACATTTGCTACATATTCTTGCTGATTTTCTTGTGATTAATTGGTGAATGATTTTAAGTTGATTCTTGTTGGATTGATTATATTAGGGAAGCATGTACCCTTAGAAATTTTATCACAATTTTGTGAATAAAATTTAGGTTAGTTTGAGAGGTGAATAGGAGAGGTGTTAGAATTAGGGTTTCAAGACAACTAGTTGTAGTTTTGTGCATGGTTTGAGGATTAAATGGCTGATTTAGGGTTTGGGATTCCTATGGGGTATTGGGTATAGGGTTAGGTTCCCTTAGAAATTTACCTAGGATTTTCTGATAAGCTTTAGCATTTTATCTGATTTTTGTAACTTGTGTGATGATTTTAGGTTTCTCCTTTGGGTATTGGATTTGGTTATGCTTGTGTGGGGCTATTTTGGAGTGCTCTTGGTGGGGACTTTGCTTGGATGACTTGAAGGTCAAATGAAGTTGTTTTGGGATGGCTTGAAGAAGCTTGGATTTGAAGACTTCTCTTTTGTTAGAGGGTTTGTCAGAGGCTTAGGAGTTAGGATATATAGGAAGAACATTAGAGTAGTTTTGTTTCTTCTGTCAAACATAGAGAGCTTCTTGTGCCTCTATTCCATCCCATGACACAAGGTCCCCCAAAGAAGTTCCATATCTCCTTAGGAGGGATGTAGAGCATGATTTGGCTGGGTAGAACCTTGAGGATACCTTTCACTTGCTATGATAATATCATAGTGATTTCCTTGGGTTGTCACTAAGCCTCTTAACATTTCAACTTCATAATTGATTCTCTTCTGGAGTGATTGCATTGAAGATAGAGACCTATTGAAGATGAAGTTCATTGGAGATTGATAAAGATAAAGCTTGTACCTGTCAAAGAGAGTTATCTGTTGAAGCTAGGGTTTTGCTGCTGTTTGAAGCTGTCTATTTGTTGGGGTTCAGTGCTTGCTAGAGCTTAGAGTTTTTTTGGAGACAGGAGCTAATCTAAAGCTTGGGGGTCATTGAAGGGTGAAGATGGGGTCTTGCTTGAAGTTGTTGCTGTCAACTCTTTACTATTAATCAACTGTAGCTGTCAGAGCTGTTGCTGTTTGAGTTGTTTACTGGAGGAGCTGGTGTTGCTGTCAGAGCTGGTGTTGGATTTTATTTCTTTTTCTGTATTGTTTGTTGGCTTGTTCAGCTTGCCCCACAGGTTTGAAGTGAAGTTGTTTCACTTTGCCTATTGTTTTCCCAGGTTCGAGGTTGAATGGGACTCCCTTGCCTCGCTTGTACTGCTGCATCTCATGCATGTTTACTGTTTACTGTATATCTGTTTATTTTGCTGTTTATCCCCTAGGATCTTTGATTTCCTCTGTGCAGGAGGGAATTATGACAGACATTAGGTTGTAACCCATGCATGACAACTTTAGGTTAGTTTTGATTCCCCTTTCAAACCCTAGGTCTTTAGAGCTTCTTTCTCTTCTCTTCTCAAAGCACTTCAAAACACAGTAATAAGGATAATCGATGTCGTACGTTACGAGCCTTAAGCTATTTGAGAAAAAAGTGCTGGAGGGTCACTCTCCAGTAATCTAATTACTTAGTGTGTTACCCTTAGGGTGACATACGACGTAGTCACTCTCAAATCATAGTCTCTAGTGCGTCAGAGATTGCAAACACACTAAAGAACACTTCTTTCGTAAAAGACTGAAAACAAATATCAAAGTGTCATTTTTGTCCGCTTGGACTCTTAATCAGAAGAAAACCTCTTTTCAGAAGGATCTAAAAAACAGTCAGACAAGTTTGTGTCTTCCGTAGCCTGAACTACGTTTGCTCTGATCTTTCATGCTGTATGAAAGTACGTAGGCATAGGATGCCGTATCCTAGCGAGCAACCTTCCCCTCCTTTCCCGTAGGTAGGCGAACTATGTTGACTCTGGTTTCTCGTTTCAGACGGGAATACGTAGGCATAAAGTGCGATACTTTGCCGAGTCATTTTATTTTCTTTTTAACCCTTGACCTTTAGAGTAGATAGAATAACAATCCGTACCAGAAAACAAGCGTGGATCCCGTCGAGTACGACGGACGTGAGGGATGCTAATACCTTCCCCTTGCGTAACCGACTCCCGAATCCAGGATTTGGTTGCGATGACCATTCCTTTCCCGTTTTGCGTTAGGTTTACTCTGAGCGTTTCCTTTCTCTCCTTTGGGATAAATAACGCGCGGTGGCGACTCTTCTGTCATAGCCGACGCCGATTTTCGCAGTAGCGACACTAGCCATTTGACAATACCTGATCGTACGGATGAACTTGCATTGGAGGAGTCTTTCGATTTCTTCCTTTATCTTTGAGAGGATCTCAGGAGCGAAACACCTTGGGTTCTGTTTGACTGGTTTTTTTTCCAGGCTTGATTGGTAGCCTATGCTCGACTAGATCTCTCTTTAGACCTAGCATTTCGTCGTAGTCCCAAGCAAAACAATCCCTATACTCTTGCAGCAACTGGATGCTCTCGACCTTGAGTTGGGGGTCGAGGTTGGCGCTGATATAAGTTGGCCTTTCGATCACTCCATCTCCTAGATCCACTTCCTCCAATGGATCTTGCGCCAACATTTTAACATCGTTGGCCAAGGGATCTTTTTCAAAACCCAAAGGCTCATCGTCATAGATGGCGTCAAGTCTTTTCCCTTCGTACTGAATCTTGTCGGGAGGCTTGGGGTCGAAACGCCCACCTGAGCTTATTTGTTCATATTCTTCGTTGGCTCTCTCAGCCCTTTTGTTATTTGCAGCCTCTAAGGCCGTTTGTAGCTTAACTTCGGCCACATAGGTCGAAATCCTTTGAAGCGCTATGGCTTCAGTCATCATCACTAAATTCATTTCCCCATCTAGTAGGGTCTATGGGAAGTTCGCCAAGGTATGGTAGCCTCTCACCTGGCACTTCCTTGTCCCATCGGAAACCTTCGACGGGATGCAGATAAAGTGAGCAATACACTTTGTCATTTGGTGTAAATTCAAAATCTGCAGGTTCGCATGGGCCTATACTGGCCAAATGTTTGTCGAACTGTCTTCTATCAACATGGTTTATAGGTGCTTTGAAAAATCCTTGATCTGCTTCAATGTTTTCAACAATGCCATCTGGTCTCCAGATGGCGATCCTTTGATGCATCGAAGATGGCACTGCCCCCACTCCATGGATCCATTCTCTTCCAAGCAACAAATTATAGTTGGCAGTAGTTTCTACCACTATGAAGACAGTTGGGCGGGTAATGGTTCCGACCGTAACATTCACTTGTATGACCCCCATGCCCAAATCCACTTTACCTTCATAGTTTGATAATACCATGTTGTGCGGCTTGGTATCTGTCTCATCTTTTCCAATTTTGTTCAACAGAAAATGCGGCATTAGGTTCACCGTAGCGCCACAATCCACCAAGATTTTGTTAACTGGGACCTTCTCTATTTGTTCTGTAATATAAAGAGGCTTCAGATGATTCTTCATCGCCTCCGTGGGCCGTTCGAAGAATGCGTTTTGCTCCTCGACGCAGCCATTATTCATCACATAGTAACATATCGGCTTATGAGCCGCCATCTCCCAGTCCGTATAGGTGTCCAAGTTTTCAACCACGGAAATCATGTCAAATTCCCTAGGCATCACTGATACTACATTAACCAAAATATCCAGAGTATCGTTAGAGTCTTCATCAAAATTATCGGTCATTTCGTCATCGACCCCGACTGGCTTCCTCTGCTCTTCGACCTGTGTCAGAAATAACTTTCGACCTACCGGTGTCTTCCCAAATGCTTTAGTTCGTCCTTTATTTTCGACAGGAACGTTGGTACAGGATTCTGGTTGGTCCCTTTATGCACCTTCCCTAAGTGTTTTTCTTTTTCTCTGTTCTCGTCTCCATTGCGATCGAGACATGGGATTTTTCCCTTTATAATTTTCTGATACATGGGCAGCCTTTGAAGACTGAAACTCTTTTCGATAGCTTAACGAAGGTCCTCGTTGCACTTCGAAGTTCTTCCACCTCTTTTTCCCCTGCTGCCTATTCTCATTGGGCTTCGTCCACTTTCCATCAGTGGCCTCAGCATTGGGCTTAAAACTAGTGGGTTTATTTGTAGGAGGCCTTATACGATGGTCAGATCTTTTTTGAAGGCCACTTCGAGGGTCAAATCTGGGCCTTTCGTTATCTTGCCTTAGCCTTTGTGTTCCCTCTAACTCATGTGCGGCCTTTTTGTCAAATATGGCGCTGCATCAGGGAAAAATCATCACACTAGATCCTCTCTCTTGGAAACGGTGAAGGAAAGCAACGATCGATTCTTCCTGCTCTGGGTAGGCTTCCCTAGTGTGTACCCCCTGGTAATTCGACTCACTGTCTGCCACATATTCATTTTGGGTGATCTGTACCATGTTAATTTCAACTTCTTCGACCAGATTAAGTTTCCTCAGGCCTAGCTCCACGCCTTTAGTGGCTTGATCAATTCTGACGAAGTTATCAGCAGTTTCTTTGGTCACTATCTCCCAACCTAGATTGCTCTTGTTGTTCGAACTTATGGCTTCATCCCTTTGGTCACAGTCATCAATTTCCATTTCCACACAGTTCTTTTGTATGAAGCTCATGGTAACCTTCGCCATCACAGCCTCGTCTATGGGATTGTCAGTAGTTTTTGTTATGTCGATTGAAAGGTCACAGCCCTCAGTAACTTCGACCATGTTGGCTTTCACTGGTTTTTTATAATGTGCGTCTGCCATTTGCAGAGGGTCTGTGTCGACCTTCATCTGGCCGCTAGCTTTCTCTCCAAACTTTAGACGTCCTTCCTGGATTGCATTTTGAACAAGGTCCCTGAAAAGAAAACATTGAGACGTTTTATGACCCAAGAAATTATGGTATTTACAAAACCCTATTTTCTTCCTTTGTTCTATGGACGGCATTTTAGCGCCAGGTGGCACTATCATTTGTCCGTCTTTAACTAGCAAATCGAATATTTCATCACATTTCGTGATGTCGAAAGTATATGTTTTCTTTGGGAATCTATCGTTTTTTTTCGGATTCGACATAACTCTTCCCTTGTGGGGGATCTAGGACTTTACATGAGTAAGGTTTGTTTAAGTTCAGCAAGATCTACCTCGCCATTGTTGAAGCTCACAGGATCATCGCATAACCCTTCGACATTCTCATTATATTCGACAAAAGCTACATTTTTATTTTTATTAAACTTGGCCTTTTCGTCTTTGAGCCTTTCTAATTGCCGAACTCGATCGGCTAGTTGGGCCATGTCCCTTAGATACTGGGTATCCAACTTTTTCCTAATAGAATAGTCGAGACCCCCAGTGGCCATTTCGACCAACTCATGTTCAAGGACCTGTGTGAAGCATCTAGCCTTAAGCAAACGAAATCTATTAAGGTATTTCTCAATTGGATCAGAAAACTTACGCTTCACACTAGCGAGTTCCTTTAGGCTAATTTTAGTTTGGCCCATATTGAACTGTTCATGGAACAAACGCTCTAACTGGATCCAATTACACACCGTATTAGGGGGAAGTGTTGTGAACCAGGTGAAGGCATTCTTCGTAAGAGAACTTGGGAAGTATTTTATTCTAAGGCTTTCATCATTCGCTATCTCTCCATCCCCGATTAGGTAACGAGCCACATGTTCGACGGTAGATTCTGTCGTATCTCCTGAAAACTTAGTAAACTTGGGTACTTTCGTCCTAAGGGGGTTACTCCGCCTGAAGGATATAGTCTACTATAGGTGAAGTGTAATTTGGCCTGGGGAACCCAGTGTTTAACCCATTTCTGGCCATAATTCTCTCGACCATGGCTGCTAGATTGTTGTCGACGACCACATTATTTTGTCAAACCTGCTGGACTACATTGTCCGCGTCTTGGTTCCGATGCACGACAACCACTCCTGGGTTTCTTTCTCCCAAGACACGGGGCTGGTTTCCCAATGGATCTTCCCTAAGCTCTTTGACTACAGAAGGGGGCATCCTTCCTTGGTTTCCTACGTCGATTTCTTCCATATTCCCCAGGTTTTCTCGTGGGATATCCGCTACTGCGGCCTGATTTCTGGCTATGGGAGGTACCCCCATGAATTCAGCCAATCTTGTCTGTTGTACCACCAATTGTTGATTGGTCTGAGTTGTATTTTGGATTAATGGTTGAAAGATTTCACCCATGGTTTGTGACAAAGTCTGAACCATTTGTAGGTTACTTTCATCCATCTGCTGTCTCAAACAGGCAACTGAGGTGTTGGTCAAATTGGGGCCTTGCGTCGAATACCATAAGTTCTGGCTCTGGGGATTTCGACCGATATTCACACCTGACCCCGACCCCTGTAATGGCGAAGCCATTGCCTGATCTGAGAATATGGGGGGTGCACTTTGGAGCCCTTGCATCATAGCAGTGGGCATCCCATATGGGGGATTTCTTGGTGACTGTGAAAAACCAGGGGGACCAAACTGCCTGGAAGTCAAACTTACCCCTAACAAAATCTGAGGATTCGACGTTTAATGGCCAATATATTCCAACACTGGTTGAGTATAAGGTCTTATCACCGTCGATCCAACCCCAAGTACAGAGGGTGTCGGTACTGGCCTCACAGGAAGCACCGTTTGTTCTCCAGTCGACGGTATCGGAGGGGGAACTCTATCGTCTCTTATTCCCTCACTAGAACCGTCTCCCTGACGATTGGGGTTATTTGACTGGTTCGTATCCGTGGCCATGTTCCTAATGTTTCGTCTTGGTCGTCTTTCTTCGTTTACAGCGGTAACTTTACCACTTCTCAGTAACATAAAATGTACTTCTCACGAAAGGGACCAACACGACTGCAAAATTTCTTGGAAGTTTAGTTTTATAAAAAGATTTTTTAGCACCGTCCCACTGGGCGTGCCATTTTGTTTCCCTTGAAAATCGGAAAACAACCGCTGATCTTCCAAATCTAACTTTGGTGACTCACAGGATCGATCAGATTGATCCTAGGACATGTGCTAAAGGCTTTTGTTTTGAAAATCTATCTAAGTTTCACACTCAAACAGTATTGGGGTAAAAGAATATTAAAGAAATATCTATTCGACTACGGAATAACTTAAAAGAGAAAATAAAGCTTTCAATAAAAGAAAGAAGAAAGTTTGTTTAGAGAGGGGAAATTAGATTGAGGGCGAAGAGAAAGGAATTGCGTAGAAAAAAGAGGAGAAGGGAAGAAAGTAAGGAAGAAAGGTGCAAAGACAATAAAAGACTTTGTAAAGTTTAAAGCAAAACAAAGTAAATTTCATTAAGGTAAAAGATGGTGTGTTTACATCACGTACATTCTCTATAATACTCGCTTTCTCTACGCTCGGATACTTGGAGTAATTCTAAGAGTAATTTGTACAATGGTAAATTACAACACACCTTGTTCATGTCTAAGACATCCTATTTATAGTAGTAAAAAATAACTTCTAATAACCTCCAACATCACCTCCTCTTGCCACTTGTCACAATGCATGGATCTACTGCTCATAAGGTGCCATGTGTCTTCTTAAGTATTTGGCAAACAAAACCGTTTCCTCCAACTTTTGAATTTCAAACCTTTCGACGAACCATCAACAACAACAAGCGGTCGAACTCCTAGCTTCTGGGTGAGTTCTTCGACTCCTTCTTTTAGCTGCTTTACATCTTTCGACCAATCTTTCGTTCTCACCTTGTCCTTAGCCTTTTATCTTGAATTCCTTTCTTCTACATGGGGCGTCGAAATTAGGAGCTAACACCCAGTCAGAGGTTTCTATTTACTTGACCTATTTTCCATATAGTCTTATTTACTTGGACTTTAATTTAAGGTCAGAGGTATGTTAACTTGACCAAGTCAGAGGTATGTTAACTTAGTTGAGATGTCAGAGGTATATTAACTTGAGCTTTCATTTAAGGTCGAAGGTATGTTAATTTGACTGGTGTGTCCCCTGTGGAGGTCTTGGGTTAAATGCCCTCAATGGAGGCCTTCATCGTTCGCGGCCCCTACTTTTATTGGGGTGTAAGTCTCTGTCCGAACTTTGTACCTGATAAATTACATAAAATAATTAAAAGCACAAACAATTCATAATACTTAATAGGTGATGACGACTTTTGCATCAGATTATTGTCTCGACGAGATCAATCAACTTCTCTTCTTCAACTTTCGATTTGTTTAAATCGTGTGATATCTTGGTTTTTTATCATAGTATCTGACAACCACCTTGCATGGGAAAGGAGTGACACTTATTGCCTAAAGCAAGTTTTAAATGAGTCATTAGTTACAAAAGACAGAGAAATTAGCTCGTTTATCTTACAATAAAGATAATTAATTTAAAGCATACATTTGTAGTTGTCCAACCTCTTAGTTTCATCGGCCGTCTCACTTGATAAATTCATGATTTCTATTAGCTCGTATTTTGTCACTCCCAACGTGGCGTGACACATTTTGTTGTTTTGTGAGTGATTTGTTATTTTTTAACCTTTTGTGTGATAGCTCGAATATTTTCATAGCTCTACACCATGATTAAACTTATCTTTTAGATTGACTCATCGAGTCCTCTTATCAATCAACTCACCGAGTAAAAAATAAATCCATCCAAATTTTAACTAAGGCATTCCAATTGTCATAATAACACATAATATGAATGCAAAAGATAAATGCCAAAAATATGAAATCGCTATGATCCAGTTATCAATAGAAATCATCATAAAGTATTATCAACAGATAAAGGCAGCAATAGATAAAGCCGTAATGCAAATCCATAGCCTTTTTTTCAGGAATCATCATAAAGTATTATCAACGTGGTATGGTTACCATGCTAATTAAAAGTTATGACAATAGCATCTAGAAACATAAAGTTACTCTGCCACATTTTAGGAAAGCGGTAGTACCAGCATCTAGAAACGTAGCCTTAATCTTCTAAAATTAAACTTATGAAACTTAACAACTAAACTTATATAAAAAATGCATATGACAATAACATCATTAATTAGAGAATAGAATCTTTATGTACAATATTGTTTCCTATACTAATTGACATATTTACAGATAAATGTATTATTTATGCAGTAAATTGGTGAAGTTCCCAAAAGTGGGTTACAAAACGTGTTAATTCCAGTGATTAGCTATCATGAAATATATGTTAGGATTAATTATTTAATTAATTAAATATATATTGAAATAATTAATTATTAATTAATTATATTATGATTTATTATTATTAAATACTAAATAAATAATTTGTTTAATTAAGTTTTGTCTGAATGGACTGTGATGAGTTTGACCATTCAGTTAAATTTAAAGAGAGATTTTTGCTCTCAGTTGTTTAACTATTTAAATGTCTCTCCATTAGACAATTAATATACGTTGAAAATCCTAAGCGACAATGAGAATAATAATTCTCTTATATTCACTCTTCCGACGAAAGACCGTTTCTCTAATTTATAAGGTACATCGTTCTTCTTATTATTGAATATTTAGTGTTTAAACGGTTGGAAATTCAACCACAACCTATGAAAAATTTCACTCAATCAATCTTGATCTCAAGATTGTTCCCACTCACATAATGATGATGACAAGATTTAGAAAGAAAGAAAGAAAGTAAGCGTTGGAGAAGAAGAAGGTGGACAATTTTTTGCAGAGAACTCTCGCACTACAAGAAAATGTTGTATTTCCCTAGTGAATTAGTGACGTGGTAAATACGTGGGTAAAAAATTGTGTTGCCAAGTGATTATCACGTCACTAACATTTTTTATTAATAAACTTTCCACTGCCAAACTCTGGAACGAAATTTTGGAATTTTAAGGGAGAGGGAAATTTGAATTTTCCACAAATTTTGTTGTGGCGTGTAAACCACTAGGGAACTTAAAATTCAAAAAGGTCACAAATTACCCACATGATTTTCACTTCGCAACTCACTTACATCAATAATTTCCTTCCCGTTGCGTTGGCATTTAGTGGACCAACGGTAATAATTTAATATAGGGGGATGTTCCGACTTTCAAATCACGTCGCAAATTTCTGAAGTAAAAGCCACGTCGCAACCTTTATAAGATAAGCTGACATTTAATGGAAATACAGTTGCGACCTCCATTTCACGTCGCAACTTTCTGAAGTGTTTGCCACGTCGCAAATTACTGACCTTCCCTACACGTCGCAACTTTCTGAAGCGTATTCCACGTCACAACCTCCCTTATATAAACAAAATCTCGGAATTTCTTCAAGTCCTCGTCTCATTGCAAAACTCCCACAGCTCCTTCTTCTTCCCCCTTTGGTTTTCTCTTCCGCTGCTGGTGTTGTTACTCCAACAAAGTTTTATTTGCAAAAAATTTAAGGTGAAGAATATTAGTTAGTTTTGTGATTGTTTCATGTTATAGTTTATTTTATATTTTTTTATTATTAACTGTTAATTTTTTTTTCCAGATTTAACAATATTAATTTATAAGAAGTCCTCCATATTGGAAGCTTAGAGGTATTTATGAATTTTAATTTGTTTATATTTATTATATATTGTATTGTTGTTGTTGAAAACTTTGATAGTTAGGTTAGAAAATTTTAGATTTTAGAAATATTGTGATATAATGTATTGTATATTGTGTTTGTTGTTGTTTTAAATTTTAGAAAGCAAAAATAAAAATAATATGTTATGTGATTTTTAATTAAAAAAAATAGATTATTTATTTGAAACAAATTAAAAAAACAGATTTATATTATGTTGTGTGATTTTTAACAGATTTTTAATTAAATATTATGTTGTGTGATTTTTAGTAAATCAATTATACATATTATAGAATAATATATATTATTAAATAGTTATTATAATTTAGTAAACATAATATATATTATTTTAATAAAACATTTTTTTAAAATAATAAAACAATTTTTTAAATAATAAAAAAGTTTTTTAATATATATTATTTTAGTAAACATAATATATTATTAAATTAATGAATATAATAAAACATTTTTTTTAAATCAATTATACATATTAATGAATATATATTATACTTTAAATATGTTATTAATATTAATATAGTATATTATTTTAGTGAACATAATATATTATTAAATTAATGAATATAATAAAACAGTTTTTTTAAATCAATTATACATATTAATTAATATATATTATAGAATATATTATTATAGAATAATATATATTATTAAATAGTTATTATAACTTAGTAAACATAATATATATTATTTTAATAAAACAGTTTTTTAAAATAATAAAACAGTTTTTTAAATAATAAAACAGTTTTTTAATATATATTATTTTAGTAAATCCGCAAACAAAACTTCACATTGAAGAGGCTGTGGATTGGAGAATGGTCCTAAATTCAGAATCGACGTTTATTTGCAACCTTTAATAGATGATTTGAAGAGGCTGTGGATTGGAGAATGGACCTATGATATATCTCGCAAACAAAACTTCACTTTGCGAGCTGCCTTGATGTGGACTATTAATGACTTTCCCGCTTATGGAATGTTATCTGGTTGGGGTACGCATGGCAAAATGAGATGTCCACATTGCATGAAATTTACAAAGGCTTTTACTTTAGAATTTGGAGGGAAAAGTTCGTGGTTTGACTGTCACCGCAGATTCCTACCACGAGACCATGTATTTAGAAGAAACAAGACTGATTTCAAAAAGATGTACGAGTAAAAGATTT
>CAWUDS030006086.1:0-40772 GCA_963859935.3 Lathyrus sativus | reverse complement strand
GCAAGTAAAACAGATTGTTCTGCACAAAAGATATATTCATGCAATGCATATGACAATTTTGAAATCCAAGTCTGTTCACTGGAAAAACAATTTGTGACATAAAGTGAACGAATCACTTATCAGAATGTCAACATTAAAACTTGCAAGTTGGGCAAAATCCTTTTAGGAGTCAGTTTCGATGCAATTTTTACCAAAGTATGCTTTTGAAACCACCATGCTTCAATTAGGACTTTTGAAGGTTATAACTTGGTCAGGTTCACGGTTAAGAAAGAAAGGATAAAGGCTCAAAGTTAATTTTAACCCACTCATTCTCCTTGATGTTCTCCAATCCTAAGTTCATCTAATTCGGTACTAGCGCTTACCTTTCAAAGGTTGAATGTCAGGAGTGATGGTTCGGGAAACCACAAGTTTTGGGAGTGACAGTCACTCGCATTTCGTCTCTTGGCGCCTGGAGTCGCACGACTTGTTTGTTCGAGGATTTTTCTTTTGTAATCCTTTTCATTTTCCTGCTTTTGATTTTCCCTAACTTTTGCCTGGACTGGCTCTTTTGAGCTTCTTTTGATTTCAAAGTCCAGCGGGGTGCCCTAATTTTTTTCCTAAGTCACTTGTTTGCAAGATTTGACTTAGCGGACTTTTTCTTTGATTCTTTTTTCTTCTTTTCTCTTTTTTTGAACAAATCGTGTGACACCGGCTTGTCTGACTTGTTTGAAAAGGGTTGTGACTGTTTCACTCTTTGGTCGGTAATGGATAACCATTGTGGTTTTTTAGGTACGACCTATACAGGTGTGGTTGGCCCTCGAATGGGAACACTCCTTTTGCAATTTGGGCGCTCGGTCAAACTAGCTGACACCTACCCTGTCCCTGGTTAAAATTGAGGGTTTTTTCGTTTTCAGAAAAGAAATCCTACTACTAGGCTCAAAGGGGTTGACAAGGGATTAACTTCCTTATATCTCCGGTGTTTGAGAATTTGAAAAAAATGCTATACATCATCAGCAGGTTTTATTCAAAAGCATATTGTCGGAATCTTGCGAGTCTTGCAGTTTCGTCATCCTCCCCGGATTCCGCTTAAACAAGCGTTAGACATCAATTAAAAACATAAGTGAACACAAATGGATTTAATCAAAAACATGCATATTCATTTCATTGTCAATATCAATTGAAAATAATACAGATTTACAAATGAGTTTTGCACCTAAACAGGAAAGAAACTACAAATGTAAAGAAATGATATGATAAAGAATGCCAGCTTTCGGGGAACCGGGATTTCAAATCTTGACTTGCTGCTGAGTCAGCCATTTTCAGAATTGCTCATCGAAGTCGATCTGCTGTTCTTCCGAACCGCTGCCCTCAGTGGACTCTTCCACGACATGAACTGATACCCCCACCTGGCTGGATGAAGGGAGATTGTTAATCTGAATACCCTGAGGCGTGATCGAGAACATGTTGGAGTCCAACAGAGTCTGAACCTGGCTCTTAAGCACCTTACAGTCCTCAGTTGAATGCCCCTGCTGCCTAGCGTGGTACTCACAGTGGGCGTTGACATCAAAATCTGGCGGATACGGAGGAATCACGAGATTAACCTTCTTCGGCATTATCAATCCACCCTTGACCGAATTCGGCAACAACTGGCTGTATGATATCGGCAGCTGAGTAAAGTGTCTCTCTGGCCTCCTTGGTCTTTGCCTGGCATGTTGACGCGGCTGATAACGGCCTGACCAGTGACTCTGGCGAGAAACTGATACGTGTAGTGAAGATCCAAAATGTTGACTGGGAATAGCTGAAACATCGGGAGACTGAGTCTGAATTATCAGGGACTCCCTTTGTTCAGGTACTTTCACCCTCAGGCTTGGCCCAGGAACCAACAATAGTTGTGGGCACGGGGATTCAGAAGTCATAATTGTAAGGCATCCTCTTGGCCCAATACAGCTTCAGGAGAAATAAGAAAAACGACTGCCGCTTTTGCAGTGAATGGCCCACGACCACCTGGTACACTTACGCCGCTCGGCGCGAATTCAACTGCCCTTGCAACAATTAAATCCTGAACTACGGGCTTAAAAGCTTTGCAATCTCAACGTTATGCCCTCGTGCCCCAACATGGAAATCACAATGGGCACTTACATCATAGCCTGGTGGTGGCACGCCACTTAGCGGAGACAACTATCGTAGTTCGACCAACCGAAGCTGAAGCAAGACTTGCAGCAACTGAGTATAAGTCATTGGGACCTGGTCAAAGATTCGGTCGGGCTGCTTCAGCCTTGGAGCATACCTCCTGGTCTTAAGATTGACTTGGGGATCAAGAGGTAGCTGCTGACGTGGCAAATCTGGGATCTCAGGTTGTGCAGCAGATCTTTGAGGCGCATCACGCCTTGGGAGAGATTCCACAGGCATGGGTGGAATAACCATTTCTGCAGCGGCTACGGGCATCTGATCATCCTTCCTTAGCACATTCCTTATCACTTCTGTGATCAGACCCATCTGAGTCTTCAACTGATGGTTTTCCTCCCTCAGCATCTTCTGATCCAGACGTAACCCTTGCATGTCTGCCATGAACTGCCCCATCTGGCTTCGAACTTCCTTCAATTCAGCCCGAATCTGATCCATTACCTTTTGCTGATTCCCCCGAGTTGAATATTCTTGGAACTGAACTCCTCAATCCTGTCACCTTCGAAAACCAAGCAGATTTAGGAATAGAAGGCCACCGAGAACACCTGCTATGCAAATGAGAATGCAAGATGCAAAATACAGACATGTCTATGTGTTTACAGGGAGATCTCCCCCTTTGATTCTAGTTTCAATAAACAACAACAGAAGGGACGGTTACAAACACCATAATAATATTCCACTGTACCAGGTAAAATTCTCTCTGAAGATTTCAAAAACGCCAGGCTCATCCATGGAGATCAGACCAAATAAAGGCTCTAACTCGGGTGTCTGAAACTTGTACATAGCAACTCCCCCTGTCTTTAGAAAACCATTACCAGAATCAAAGGAGAGACGAGAACCTTTTGAACACATAGACATGCAATGGTAAATGCTACATGATTCTACAAATGCACACATGGGATCAAGGTATCCAATGCTCAAACTTTACTTTTGTGCAGTTGAATGAATTCAACCAGAGCTTCGCTCTAATCAGAATACTGAGATAATACATTGGATAAAACACTCAGGATCAAAATTCTGCACTGACGACAAAACCAGGGTTGGTTGAAGGCCAGGTTTCCTGCAAAAACCCATCCCTCTCACATGTGGGTTCTAGTCTTGAAAGGCACGACATCCTATACGGGTGGTCAGCGTCACAGACTTTCAAAAAATGATGATACATTCACCGTTTCCAATTTGGCATCATAGTCTAATGAAGCGGCCTCACTTAGATGACTTCCCAGATGAACAGTCTCCAGAGTCGACAGTTTCTATAAGTCAATATTCCCTCAACTGCACCAGATGTGCAGGATATAATATTTCCAAAGAAAAACCTCGTCTGAATGTGAATTTCACGTGAGCTATTGCGCAGCCAAACGCCACATAAGCTCCCGCTAATCTCCACTCTAATCCTATATGTATACTCCAGCCCAGGTCTGGCTTATCTCTTAATAGAACAACCCAACCCATAGCACAACAGCAATAGAAATGCAATGCAATAATATACAACAAGTAATGTACATAAAGTGAAAAACTGTACAAAAGTATACACCCAAAGACGCAACAGACAAGCGCTAGGAGTGACTCGCCTAGGGAACCAGAGTCCCCAGCAGAGTCGCCAGCTGTCGCAACTGCGAAAAACACTCGGCAAAAACAGAAAAGTCGCCACCTTTCGTTATTTATCCCAAAGAGAGGGAAAGGAAACAACTGGAAAAACCTGACGAAAAAAGGAAAAATACAAGGTCATTGCAACCATGTCTTGGGTTCGGGAGTCGGTTACACAAGGGGAAGGTATTAGCACCCCTCACGTCCGTCGTACTCGAAGGGATCCACACTTGTTGTCTATCTAAGGGTGTGTTTAAACTATCTACACTATAGGCTTCAGGACAAAAAGAAAAGAAAGAGAGACTCGGCAGAGCATCGCGTCTCTGTGCCTACGTACTTTCATCTCGTATGAAAGATCAGAGTCAATATATTTCGGGCTAACTACCGGAGAGAAGGGGGGAAGGTTGCTCTCCAAGACATCACGTCTTGTGCCTTCGTACTTTCATCTGGTATGAAAGATCAGAGCACACGTAGTTCGGGCGCACACGAAACCACAGATTGATTAAGTGTTTTAATCGAGTAGGGTTAAACAAAGATTCCAGCTGTTAGGGACGAAGCCTGTTTGCGATAGAATCAAAGCTTAACGAAACTCTTTCTCTGAAAAAAGAAGTTTCGATTAATCCTGAAGGAAAAAATGTTTGAATTTGTTTTTTATTTTTTAGTGAAGTGAATTAATTCGGTTTATGATTCACGTTGCGCTAAAGACTATGACACGGAGGCGAATGCGTCGTATATCGCCCCCAAACGGGACAGATACTAAACATTCTAAATAAGTGAGAGGAGACCCCTCACTCATCATTCCCCATGTAGCTTAAGGCTCGTAGCGCGCAACATTTATCGCCTTTATTAAATGAGTTAGCTTGATTTTGAGATGAGAAGAGAGACGCACGGAAGGTCTAAGGGAAACTCGGCCCTAACGTTGTCATGCAAAGTACTCCTAAAGTTTGGATAAAAAGGGGAAACATCTACCCTAATGTTATCATACTTGGATTGAGCATCTAATGTCTCTCCTACTCCCATCCTAAATGGAGGGACTAGGAATCCTATGGGGATCATGGCAAGAAAGCATCAGAAGAACAAAGGAAGGATCAATCACAAGTAGATAAATGCAAACATGAAAAAATGCACAATTAGAATGGTGGGAGGGAGGAAAAGTGTGTCGGCAGCAGCCGCCACAAGCGCGTCTCGACCTCAACAGTGATGCAAGAATGATGCAAACATGTGGAGAAAACAAGAGATGAAAGCATACGAACATGCAAACGAATGATCGACTAGAACCACATACAACATGCAAATAATTGAAAGAATGATCATACATGGCAGCAACATCTGATTAAACAACCACGAACAATAGCAAATATCCGAAACAATTCAATTCTAATGCATCACACTGATCTATGATGATTCAAATCGAACAGGTACGCGATCATGCAAGAAAACAACAAAATATGGCATTCTGGCACAATGTTAATCGGTTAACGCATACGATTAATCGTTTAACCTGTGTAAAACAGCTGAAAATCTGTAAATTCGTAGGTGTTAGTCGGTTAACACCAGGCGTTAATCGATTAACACCCTGAAAACTTTGAAAATTTTGAATATTTGAGTTGGTTAATCGGTTAACCATATACGTTTAACCGATTAACACTATACCAGAAGCAGAAAAACAACAAACAGAACCACTTTCCAACAAATAAGCACTTATCCGATCAACCGATGATCGCATAATCACTCATTCACGAACTTAAACCAGAAAATCATGATTTGAACAACATTTAAACAGATCAACACAACCAGATCATGGATCAAGCAACTCAAATCAATCACAATTCAATCGAATATGAAGATTAACATGGCAAACATGCAAATAAGCTCAAAAATTAAATCGATTAGAATCCAATCTACGAATCGGAGAATTGATTCGGTAATTGTTGATTCAACTGTAATTGTATAGATCTATGCAAAGAAGTATGAAATACTTCAAGATCCAAGCTAGTTGATGATGTATGAATGAAGATCCTTCACAATTAAGCCAAATTACTCCAAATAAGCACTTCTACAATCACCTCAAAATCCATATCTGAACTTGCACGAAAATTGAAGATGAGAATTGATCAAATGATGATAGTAAATGGAGGATTATGCTCAAGAATCTATTGATTCCAATGAAGAATCAATAGTTCCAAGGGAAATCAGCTTTGAGCGAAGGTTTTGGCTATGGTGGAAAATGAGAGAATTGAGAGAGAATTGATTAACTCTGAACTTGAAATGGAAATTATGAAGGTTAGAATGGCTTTCTTTGGAGTAAAATCATTTAAATACTCTCTTGGTATGGGATCCAAAGCAAGGGTTGGAGTTGGTTTGGAAATTGTGGTATGGAATGAGGTTTGGGATTTTGGAGGGAAAATGAAATTAACTAAATTTCAAATAGGTTCTAGATCCTTCCCAAAGTGAAAATCAAGCTTGCACATGACAAAAATTGGACCCCAAAGTGGTTTGGATTGAAAATTCACGTGCAGAGGCAAAATCTGCATTGGTTAATCGATTAACCATATAGGTTAATCGGTTAACACCTTCAAAATTCCAATTTTCCCTAATTTTGCCTTGGTTAATCAATTAACCATATAGGTTAACCGATTAACACCTCCAAAATTTGAATTTTGGTGCCTTTTGGAGGGAAATCTGTCCATTTGCCCTGTTTCAACTGTCTGTTTGGAGCTCTGTTTAGCCGCTGAACCTCATTTTTTACCGTTGTCACTGGGAAAATACTTGAATGCTGATTTTTGATCTGGAATTAACCTGCAAAACAGAATAAAATCAATCACTTGATTGCTGGGCAAAATAAATGTCGAAGCTCTGATGCTCTTTGTTCGCTGTTCAATCTCTTACTCCGAAATGCACCTGAGCCACAGGAACGCCTTGATCCCATGCCTCGAGACCAAATGCTATGCAATGCAAAATGCTAAATGCGAAAATGAAACATAAGCCAAGTATAAAAACGAGAAGGCAAATTTTGGGGTGCTACACATAGGGTGGATCATGAGAGGACCCTTTTTGAAAGCTTCAAAGCCAAATTTCCTGCATAATCTGCATTATTTTAAAGTTCATTAATACATTAGCTGTAACTCCATGTAGGAGACGTTTTGTAGCTGTGTTGTCCTTCCCCCATCATAGGCCGTTTATTAATGAATAATATTTTGGATTCGAACTTCTTGTAACATAGGTCTATATTTTTTCAAATATTTCCTGTTTATCCTTATGATTCGTTGGTCTTTACCAATTTCTCAAATCTCATATGCTTTTGTAAATTCTGGCAAGCCCATGATGAATGTTATTCCTAGGGTTATAACATCCACTGTGACATCTGCTACTTAACAGCTAATACTCAGCAACAATAAACGCAGTAAATAACACAACACTTGTTTACCCAGTTCAGTGTCAACAACACTTACATTTGGCGGCTACCAAGCTAGGGAAGAAATGCACTATCAGTAGAAGAGACACTTCACACACACACCTTGATCTTGCTTCACAACTTTGATCAAGGAACTCACACACTTTTGCTTCACAGCTTCGAGTGAGACACATCCTAGAATTTACTTATCCAATGCAATCCTCAACCAGACAATTGCTTGGATTACAAGTATTCCTAAGCAGAATTCACATGTGAAGACTAGTCTTCTTCACACACAAGGACTCTTTTAATTAGTACTCTCTAATCTTCTGTCAAGAGCTGCTCTTCAGACTTGCTCCTTCTGATATTTATAGCCGCTTCATTCCTTTGGGCCTTGGTGCATAAATTAGGTTTGTTAGCCATCTGTTTGTTATCACTACAAATGTCACTCTTTGCTAAGTTAGTAACACATAGAGTTACTCCCCCTGCAGACATAGAGTTACTCCCCCTGCAGGGATGCACACTACTCACACAAGATTAGCTCCTAGCTTAGTCAACACATAGCTCCTAGTTCTAACATACATGGCATCACATCACTAGCATCTGTTCTTATACCACAGATTATCAGCAGCACCTGTAGTTACACCTGCACATATGAAAGTCCTAATATCATATTCCACTTGTTGTTACTACTACTACCACATAACCTGTGGTACATATTGGTTATTTGAACCAATTCTTCCATTTGTTGTACCTGTTCATGCTTTTATCTAACACTCTCTCCCCCTTTTTAGCCACAAATTGGGATCTTACTAAATACGTAGCACATATCATTCATTGTAACATGACAAGTGTTAGGGGTTATATTACAAAAAGATAACTCAAGCAGAGCATCAAAACATCAGTGGTTTACACAAGATTCACAAGATTCTAACTTATCAACCAGCAGTACTCCTTTGTGCACCACTTCAGCCATCAGTGGTGCGTGTTGCAAGTCATCAATCCTCTTCTGCAGCTGGGCTGGACTCGTCCCCACCAGTTTCTCCAGAGCTGTCTGCTGTAGTGTCACTTCCTTTCTCTAAGTAGTTATCAGCATCTTCTGAACCAGCTTCTTGACTACCATCTTCCCTAGTACCATCATCTTCCTTGGTAGCATCTTCTGAGCTGTATGTATCCTCATCTTGTTCAAGAGACTGTAGCATCTTTTCAAGTGTTTTCTTCCTTGCCTCCAGTTCTTTGCATGTTTCTCCAATGGTCGCCATGACTTCATCCTTTTTGGTTTTGGGACCCTTATTGGATGTCTCAGCTGAAGTTAAATCAATGTCAGGAACATGCATTCCTTTAAACAATTTGTAATTGAATGACAAATGAGTTTCTTTCCTGCATACTATATCACTTTTTTTGATGATGTTGGGATGCTGATCACAGATGATTCCACATATAAGTGATGGAAAGGCAATAGGTCCCTTAACACTGTAGCTCCCAGCATGCTTCATTGTTTGCTCAAGAATGTAGGTCCCATAGTTGAGTTCAACTTTTGTCCCTATAACATACAAAAATCTTCCCAGAATAGTAGCAACAGTAGTTTTATGATTGGTAGGCACCCAATTTGCTGCACCAATTTTGTGAAGCATTGCATATTTCATATTGAGTTTGCTAGCCACTAGCTTCCCTTTAGAGGGCCAGTTCTTGACCTATTTAGCAGTTATCTCTTGGCACACTTGATGGTCAGATACAATAAGTTCAGACTTTCCTGCATGTGGTCTCCCCAAATACTTATTGATGATGGAGTCCAAGAAATTTATACACTTTCCCCTCACATATACTTTTCCAAACTCGCTAGACTTCCTATCAGCACATGCTTCTGACAGGTTCACTATGAATTCTTTCACAAGAATCTCATAACATGGTGGAAAGTGAGTGATAGTCTTCATCAAGCCTGCCTTATGAATAAGGCCAAGGATCATTTTGCAGTCAAGAGCAGTTTGAGCTAACTCTCTTTCCAAAGCCATCCTCTTTTGATACATATATTTCCATCTATTAACACATGATGGATAGTGGAAAGATATGTTATCAATAGGCACCTCAGGGACATTTTTAGCCAGCTTCCTGAAAGCATGTTTCCTCTTAGATTGGGTGTTAGTGACATCCATAGCAACATCAGAATCTGTTTCTTGTTCTGGTCTTGATTCAATCTTCCTATTCTCGATGGTTACCTTGCTCCACCCTTTGGAGGGTCCAACCCGAGCCCTCTTAGTTCCAGCCTTCTTGGTTGAAGCTTCTTGGTCAGTAGCCTTCTCAACATCCCTTTACTTGGGTGAGCTTTGATCAGCCACCTTTTTCCCTTTCCTTTTCATCAATCGTTTGGCTATGCCTGGATTGATCGTTGCTATGAGATCATTGTTAGAATACTCTTTTAGGTCTACTACCTCAGTAGCTTTGGTTCCTTACAAATCATCATTCCCTTTATCAGACCTTTCATCCTTATTATTCCCTTATGGAGTGTTGTTTCTCAATGCTTTGACATTATGTGGGACATCAACTAGATCACCTTGATTAGGCTCAGTCCCCTTAATGGAAGATGATGTGGGAATGTTGAGAGCACTAGCAACCATTGCAGCAATTTCAAGGTGCTTTCATCTAGCTTCCTCTGTATTTAGGTCATCAGATGTAGTTGTAGGAGGAGCTTGACCTGAGCCAAGGTTTTTAGGTCGTCTTACATGCATCTTTTTAGGTTTCTTTACCAGCAATCCTTCAGGAGTCATCATACGAAGTGGAGCAACCTCTAGAGCCTCATTAGGGTTTGCCTCAATGTTGCTTGTGTTTATCCTGGAGGTTGGTTGCGCCATAGTTGATGACGTTGATTGAGATGAAGGAACTTTTCTTTACTTGATTGAGACGGTATGGAAGCTGCAGCGCTTGTGAAGATACCAAGAGTAGAGGGAGTGTGTTATATACGTGTGAGTGAGGTACGATTTCCCACTAGGAGGGAACTTACCATTTTAACTTATCATTAAATGATTTAATTTCAAAATGTAATTCCCCATTCCCTTTAATTGCTATAACTCATCAGCACTAGAGGAACTCAATTTTTTACATTGAGGCTCTTTGATGCTTCTTAAATCCTTGTCAGCAATATTTAAGACATAGCCACCAGGTTTTGCACAGGCTTTTTTCCATTTCCACAAGTTACCCCTAAGCCTATCTCCCTTGAACTCAGCAGAGCTTGTTTGGATGGTGCCCTTGATGTTACAGAATAAGGTCATGACATCAGGAGTGACATTGCTTCTTTTCTGCAGGGTATCCTCCATGGACTCCATCAGGTTCCAATATAGCCTATCTAGTTTTACCTGATGACCAATCTTTGGGTATCCCATCTTGTCTAGCCTTCCCACCTGACTTTTCTTACAACATGTCCTTCTTTCTGAAGTATACTTTGAGGATCCTTTTGCTGATGAGTTGGACCTGGTTCTTTTCTCTAGCCCTAGGTGGTCCTTCTTTTCCTCATTAACCAATCCATTTATGTTACTTCTGGGCTCCCATAGGTAACAGTTATTCTTGGATCTAGATCCCCTCATTTCTTCCTTACCCTCTTCATTGATCACCACACACTTGTCTTTGGAAAAGTGGATTGTTAAACCTTGATCACATAGCTGACTTATGCTCATTAGGTTAACAGTTAGTCCTTTAACTAACAGGACATCCTTCAATTCTAGAGCTTTAAGACTGTCAAGTTGTCCAGCGTCAGTGATTTCTCCTCTAGCTCCATCACCAAAGGTTACATGACTAGTTAATGAGGTTTGAGTTTGATCAACAGATCCTCAATTCCAGTCATATGCCTGGAGCAGCCACTGTCAAAGTACCAATCTTCATTGGTAGGCATCCTTGGAGAAGTGTGAACTACTAATGTTACATTCTTGGCTATCCATTGATTTTTCCTGTTATGCACTCCCTTCTTACCCGGATGCTGCCTCTTGTCAGGCTTGTCATGATGCTGTCTTTTTCCATGTGTAGCATGATGCTGCATTTTTCCATGCTTACCTTGTTTGGTCTTGCTTTGGCTAGGAAATCCATGCATCCAGAAACATACAGCTTTTATATGCCCAAGTTTTCCACAGTGGTAGCATCTATGCCCTTGGAACTGTCTCTTGACTTGATTCCAATTTCTATGTGGCGGAAGTTGTGACTTTGGTCGTGACATACCTTTTAGCTTTGAAGTTTAGGCTGCAACCTTTTGAGTTTCAAGACAGGATTTTGGTTCCCAACAAATCCTAGACCAGATTTATCTCCTGAGGTCTGTCCACTCTGAAGGATTTCCTCTAGGGTGTCAGTCCTAGAATTCAGCATCCTTATGGATTTTGCCATTTGATCTTTCTTACTTTTCAACTCTTGTACTTCACTACTGAGTGTGTCAATTGTAGCTAGATGCTCTCTCTTTTCAACTTCTAACTCCTTGATGATTTTCTTCTGTTGCTCTCCTTGCTGAACCAGTTATGTGCTTCTGATGTGAAGCTTTTTGTATGAGGCTGCAAGCTCCTCAAAAAATAACTCTTCATCACTTGAATCATCATCAGAGATGCACACATTGTTGAGAGTTGTGACATGTTTAGCTGATTCCCTCTTCCGATCCACTATCTGAATCTTCATCAGACCAGGTGACTGTCAAGCCCTTTCCTTTCTTTTTGAGGTATGTGGGACATTCCCTCCTAACATGTCCATCTCCCTCACATTCATGACATTGGACTCCTCTGCCTTGGCTGACTTTCTCTTCATATTTTTCTTTATCAAAAGGCATGCTTTTGGTATAAGGTTTATACTTAGCATCTATCCTTTTGACCAGTTTGTTGAACTGTCTTCCAAGAATGGCTATTACCTCTAATAGATTCTCCTCCTTTTCATCATCTGAATCCTCAGCAGTGTTTGAGACAAGAGCTATACTTTTGCTCTTTTTCTCCACAGCCTGATCACACATCCCCATCTCAAAGGTTTGGAGGGAACCAATGAGTTCATCCACCTTCATGTGGCATATGTCTTGAGCTTCTTCAATGGCTGTTACCTTCATGGCAAACCTTTTAGGTAATGACCTTAGAATCTTCCTTACAAGCTTTTCTTCAGTCATCTTTTCTCCCAAAGATCCTGAGGTGTTCGCTAGTTCAAGAACATTCATGTAAAAGTCATGAATGGTCTCATCTTCCTTCATTCTTAGACTTTCAAATGTTGTGGTCAGCATTTGAAGCCTAGACATTTTTACCTTGGAAGTTCCTTCATAAGTGGTTTTGAAAGTGTCCCAAACATCCTTTGCTAGTTCACAGTGGTGAACCATTCTGAAGATGTTTTTGTCTATACCATTGAAGAGTGCATTCAATGCTTTAGAGTTTCCAAGAGCCAATGCCTCTTGCTCTTTTGGTCCATTCCTCTTCAGGAATTTGCACAAATACTCCATCCTTGTCAGTCTTCACAAGATGTTCCCAGCCAGAGTTTGCAGCTCTCCAAGCTTTGCTGTCTAAGGACCTTAGAAATGCAATCATCTTAGGCTTTCAATAGTCATAATTAGACCCATCTAGAATTGGAGGTCTATTGGTGAATCCAATATCTTTATCGATAGTACCAGAATTTGATTTCCCTAGATCTCACCCAGAATAAACAGGCAGGGTGCCTGCTCTGATGCCAATTGTAAAGTCTGGCAAGCCCACGATGGATGTTATTCCTAGGGTTATAACATCTACCGTGACATCTGCTACTTAACAGCTAATACTCAGCAACAATAAACACACTAAATAACATATCACTTGTTTACCCAGTTCAGTGTCAACAACACTTACATCTGGGGGCTACCAAGCCAGGGAGGAAATTCACTATCAGTAGAATCAATTCATAGTTAAACCTCCAGTTTACCCTCCTCACTTAATCTCTACCCAATGACACTTCAACCTAGAGACACTCTAGACCTGAGTATACCCACTCACTCCCCCTCAATCACACAACAGTGATTTATAATTCACAATTACAATGCAAAACAGTATGAAGAGACACTTCACACACACACACACCTTGATCTTGCTTCACATCTTTGATCAAGGAACTCACACACTCTTGCTTCACAGCTTCGAGTGAGACATAACCTAGAATCTGCCTATCCAATGCAATCCTCAACTAGACAATTTCTTGGATTACAAGTATTCCTAAGCAGAATTCACACATGAAGACTAGCCTTCTTCACACGCAAGGACTCTTCTAATTAGTACTCTCTAATATTCTATCAAGAGCTGCTCTTCAGACTTGCTCCTTCTGATATTTATAGCTGCTTCAGTCCTTTGGGCCTTGGTGCACATATTAGTTCCTCTAGGGCTTCTAAAATGTCTCCTGCATTCCAGCTTGAGCTTCTAATTTGTTTCCTGAGTTCTAGCTACCAGAATAACAAACCTGCGATTGATGTCATATGACCTATGTCATAACATTGAGTATGACATCCAGCTTAACTTATAGTTAGCTGAGTTAACTTACCCTGCACAGTCCATATTATGAATGTATCAACCTCAGACATGACGTTCATACATACACTAATGTTTTGCCACAAAATGCAGTCAATCAAGAGCACTTACAACATTATTATTGAATGTTTGGGTTATCTGGAACGGCCCTTCCCAGTTTGGTGACCACTTACCTAATCTTTGATCTCGTCGATCTATTGGCAAGATCGTTTTCCATACATAATCATTATCTGTGAAGGTCTTTTCTTTGACCTTCTTATTGTACGCCTTAGCAACATGTGCCTTTTGGTGTAATAACCTGTCTAATACCACCATCATTTCTTCGTCTAAGTCTACAACTTCTTCTAGCATCATGCTCCAGTATTTCTCTGACGAGATCTCATGCTGACGTTGTATTTCTCATGGATTATAGATAAATCTTTGTTGGCAGAACAACATCATAATCGAAAGCCATACGAAAGGGAGTTGAACTGGTCGACTCCTTAGGAGACGTTCGACAGGCCCACAAAGTGTGATCCAACATCTTATGTCATTTCTTGGGCCTTCCAGCAATGTATTTCTTAATGAGCCCGATTAACACCTTGTTGTCTGCTTCGGCTTGTCTATTCTCCTTAGCATAATAAGGTCTTGAAGTGATCAATTTAAACCTTATCTCTTCTGCAAATTCTTCCACATTTCGGCCAACGAATACATAGCCTTGGTTTGTTATGATGGTTTCAGGAACCCCGAATCTGTATGGAATATGGTTTTGGATGAATTCGATTACAGTGTCTTGGTCCAATTTTATCAAGGGCCCAACCTCTACCCACTTTGTGAAATAATCTATCCCTACAAGGATGAATTTCTTCTGTTTTGACGAGGCTGGTCGAATCTCCCATATAATGTCCAATGCCCACCCATGAAAGGGCCACGACTTGACAATGGAGTACAACTCACTAGCTGGCACATGCTGGATGTTTGCGTGTCTTTGACAATCTTGGCACCCTTTTGCAAATTCTATGCAATCCTTGAGCATACTTGGCCAATACATTTCCTGTCAAAATAGTAGCCACTTCATTTAGTGTTCAGCTTGGTGAGCTCCGCATGTCCCACTATGGACTTCTGAAATGGCTAAATATGCGTATGCATTCCCTAAACATCTGAGCAGCACCCTGTTGCATCCCAAAATTTGCCCTTGCTTTTTTTTCTAACCTTAACTGGCTTTTGCTTTACGCTCATCTGCATCATCATTAGTTTGTAATTCATAATCATACTTTGCATGGGATCAGGAGTTTTTGTGAATCAAATCATCAAATATCAGGCTTGCATTCTTCAAGAGTTTTTAAGCATCAATAGGCTAAGATTTCATCATGATTTTAGTGGAGACTGAGGAATTAAGGTTTTGTTCGTCAACATCTCAAGTTGTTTTCTTTATCAGTATGCACCTAATGCAAGTGGCTCAGGGTTTCTTATCTTTTGTGCGAGTCGGTTGAGGATCTTCAGGAGGTCATTGCATTTGAAGTCAAGATTATGGGCAGTGCAGAATATATCTCAAGGCACCATTTTCTGATGTCAATGCATTTTGTCGCTCACTTTATTCATGGTGCAATATTTGGTTCATTAGTACAAGTGGCAAAGTTCAGGTGGATTTACTTATTCAAAGTGCCAGATCATTCTCATTTCAGGATTAATTCAAGATTGGTTTGGTTGATTCAGGATTTCAATCCAATTTAGTTCAAATCCATCCATTATCCATAAATCATTCCTAAATTATTTTTTTAAATCCATTTTTACGAATCTAATTCATGTTCAAATTCCCATTCAAATTTAATTATTCATATAGTCCCAACTCAATCGTCCACTTTAATATCCAAATTTCAACCTTGTCCAAATCATCTCAAATCTATTACACAAGTCCATTTACCATTTCATCAAAAAATTCACAATATATATATATATATATATATATATATATATATATATATATATATATATATATATATATATATATATATATATATATATATATATATATATATATATATATATATATATATATATATATATATATATATATATATATATATATATATATATATATATATATATATATATATATATATATATATATATATATATATATATATATATATATATATATATATATATATATATATATATATATATATATATATATATATATATATATATATATATATATATATATATATATATATATATATATATATATATATATATATATATATATATATATATATAAACAGAAGTCTCTATTATTACAAGGCTCATTATACTTTCCCAAGTCCATATAATAACTTACATAGGCCCATTTGTTACATAATATCATTACACGACAATTATCAAAAATTGGAAAATAAGAAAAAGTGGTAACAAGTCATGGGAGCCAGAAGAATCAATATACGAGAAAAACGAGTACCATCAGGCAACTCTATCCAACCTGCATATGGTACATTTGCAGGCTACTGTTCGCATGACAGAATAACCTTCTCACTCTGTTCTCATCAGCCTTCACTCCACCATCTTCCGAAAAAAAGTTGGCCCCCTCTTCTGCATCTTCAACACAACCGTCCTCCCTTTTGCCTCAAGCCATTTTCCTTATTCAACCCAACCTTACTACTCTCCAAAAACCACATAGATTTCTGCTGGTCCCACACCCTCAAACCATCCTGGAACATCCTTTGTTGAATCTCCCTCAACATCTCTTCAAGAAAGAACCAATTGAAATATTAAGTCCAAAAAGAAGAGAAAAAATAGAACAAAAAAGGGAGAGAGACCTCAATTCTGGGAAGAACTCTCTTCCAAAAGCCAGTGACCCGAACCTTTTTGCTTCAACCAACTTCAAACCCATACAACACACCAAATAGATGGTCTCCTTCAAAACCCTCTTCAAGCTCGCGCCACCCTTCCTCAAACCAAAACTAGAAAGAATCTCCATCCACCTCAAAAAACCAGAAAACCTACATTAGAAATCAAAAGGAAAGGTGGTATTCTTTGAATCTGAACTAAAACACCGCTAACCCATTCAACTGGAAACGAACCGAAGGAGAAACAGAGGAAAAGAAACTGAAATCGAAAACGAGGCGAAGGGTCAATGCATCGGCATCGTCGCCGCCATTTTTTCTTCATTTTGTTTCTGCGCTCTTGAAGCTTGTAACACGGTGAAGAGAGTTTTTCTGTGTGGGTTTGGTCTTCGCCATGGGTCACGCGCAAGGCATATGGTTTTGGGGTTTCTTAACCCGTTTTTGGTGTGATCCCTCATGAGTTTTCTTCTCGTGGTTTTTTTTTCTTGGTTGAGGATGATGGGGTCTTTGGAGCCCAAATGATTCCCAGCTTATTTTGTTTTCCATTTCTACATCCTCACCCGTTTACACACCCCTCTTCTTTTAGTTAATAAAAAAGGTTTTATTTATTTTTTTAGTTAGTTTTTAGGTTTTTAATAAAAAAGTAATAATAATTTAGTTAATGATTTTTGTATGTAGAAAAGGAAAAAAAACACTTTGTTAAATATTTTATTTTTTGGTTAATTAATTCATTTCTTGTTTTCTTTTTCATCCTATCTCTTTTAGTCTTGGATTTATTTTAGTTTCATTTTTGGGTCGATGACAAGACATTCGAAAATCATTACTAGTCAAATATTGATAAATAATGATGGATCTGAGACCACCCACTTTTTTCTCTCCTCATTTCTTCTTTTTTTTCAATTTTATTTAATTTTTTTGATCTATGAAGTCTTCCAATTCATAAACGTCGATTTTTCGAAGTTGATAGCCTTCACAATGTCAAATCTATGGAAAATGACCATTTGGGTCATTTTCTCTACTTTGGGATCGTGATAGGCTACCTTCGATTAGTCGACAGGAGTTTATGATTAAAGACGAGATCCCACCATTCTTTTTTCCGTGCGACACAATTTAATCGGAGAATGATCCTTAATATCATTTATCTATCTTGTTTTTTAGCACGGATATCAATTCAAGCGACCTCTTAGAGTTTGACTTTCATCATAAGTTGAGCTACGACGGTTTAGCGTTACATTTCGCCCCGATTCAATTTACTAACAAACTAACCACTAACTTTACTTTCCATCAATATACAACCGTTTTACTTTCTGCCAAATACCAACTGCTTTATTTCCAGTCAAATATACCACTGTTTTATTTTCAGTCGATATTATCTTGTTCATATACTCATTCTCATTGACATTTATTTTGATATATTATTATGAATATTATTGTATATGTTGTTATATATCCTATATACTATTCGTATCTTGTATATATTCATTTCATCTCTACATCTTATTCACATTCTTTCAAAGCACCTAATAACTATTGAAACCATAAAACCCTAAATTGGTGGACTGTTGGATGTTTGTCCGAGTGACAGATCTTTGGACATTTTCAGGAACCCTAGCATGGAGTTGTGCCCGACTTCTGCTTAAGGCTTAGTTTAGGACACATTGCACACACACGACTTTCTTTTGGGCTACCTGACAATGAGACCTTTTTATTTTGTGCAATCCCGTGTAATCTGCATGTACCCCTCTCCCATTTTCGATGTACGTATTTTGTATTTCTTTGATTGCGACTTATCTTCTAGGAGCACCCCCAGGGACTAGTATAACCATTTTAAAACTAATTCTCGATTTGTCATCGAGCCATTTTTAAACACCCCTCTGTAAGTCGAGTGCTCGTCCGAGTTCGCCATCAACCTATCGCACACACCGTTGCACTTCAGTATGGACTCAATATTAGTAGCACCACTAAGGACTAGTATCGTTTCTCATGCCTTAACCCTTGACTCATTGTCAAGCTAGTTCCATTTTCAATCAAAACCCTCGACTCGTCGTCTAGGTATTTTCAAACCCACTTCCATTTCACCATGTTTTTGCATGCAAATACAAGTCAAACCCTTGATCCAACATCAAGCGGATTTTTTTAACAAACTGTCAAACCAATTCACCACCTGTTTTCTTTTACAACTTTTCTCATAAAACCTTGGTCTCGAACCAAATGCATTTTCAAACTCTTTTATCTAATAAATTTGAGTGCTTGTGGAGTTGTTTAGGCTTGGCCTTCTCCTATCCCGAGTGCTTGACATTACCTTTAGGGTTCACTGTCGTAAAGCGCTTACCATTCAAGACCAAAACATCTTTAACAAGAGAATGAAGTTCTCTTTGTATTGGAATAGAGAGAGAGGATTGAGTGTAGACTTCTTCCTCTTTGAGTGTCAGGATATTCACTATAGAGTGTGTGGTCTTGATACTCGTCTTTCAATACGAAGATGTGACTGTATTCGCCATACCTTTTGTAATAAATCTTTGAGATAAAGAATTGGGTACTACACGCAAGGGGTTACTATCTGAGAGCCTAGTTCACTCATAAAAATAATTTTCACCAATATAATGTAACATCTTGCCTCGATGGCGAAAATTATCTCTTTTTAAAAGGATATGTCACGTCCGTTCTACTGCAAACAGGTAACGCCTAAGACTCTACGAGCAAGCTGCAATACACCTAACTGCTAGAATTTGCACGTTAGCATTATCCATAAAAACACCAGTTAAGCATAGTCCAAACTACGTTTGCTCTGATTTCTCATACCAAATGAGGATACGTAGGCACAAGACGACGATGTCTCGGCGAGCACACTTTCCTATCTTTTATTCGTAGTCCTTCGAACTACGTGGACTCTGACTTTCTCATACCCGTTGAGAATACATAGGCATAGGACCGCAAGGTCCTACCGAGTCTCTTTTCCCCCTTTTATCTCTCTTTTCCCTGTTTCTAACCTTTCTCTCTCCCTTTGGAACACTCTTTATAGCAATAATCTTTAGTAGATATCTTCACACATAGACAAATAAATGGTTCCCATCGAGTACGATGGATGCGAGGGGTGCTAATACCTTCCCTTTGCATAACTAGCTTCCGAACCCTTTCTCTTGGTTGCGAGACCATCTTATCCGTTTTTTTATTAAGGTTTTCTCAATGTTTTCCCTTCCCCTCATGGGATGAATAAAGTTCGATGATGACTCTTCTGTCTTTTCTTTTTCGCCTCTCACTCGTTGCATTTTTTAGTAGCGACAGCTAGGCGGCTCTGTTGGGGAATTGAAATACCTAGCAAGCCAAACCTAGTTTGTTTGTTGCGTTTGTGACTTATTTTCGTTTATTATTTATTGTGATGTGTTCCTTTTACCTATTGGGTTTTATTGGGGATGGTTTGTGAGGATAAAGGCTTTCTACCCGAGCTTTTCTAGTATACACTAAGTTAGGAGGTGGTTGCTTTCTGATTTGCGAGACTTAAGACTCGTTGAGTTGGTTTGACTTCCACCGCTCAGTTGAGGCCCCTTTGGGATGATTATGTCTTACGTGTAGTCGTAATGGCGTCTTTATTTTTGACCTGGGAGTCCGTCATTCTGAGGACCTTTTGTAGAACCTTATTCCGAAGGTTACTAAAACATAACTCTTTGTTCATCCTTTGAAGGGAATACTGTCTTACGAATCGTCGTTATGATGGAAAACGTTTGAGGTTTAGGGCATGGGACTTTGGGATGCCCTCTTATAAACTAGTTGATTTCCCACCCGAGGTGAGGGATATCTCGTTGTGTTGTCTTGCAGGATCTGTGACCTTGATCCCATTTCTATGCACTCATAACATTGCATTTGCATAAGCATTTAAGCATCATTTTTGCATATCCTTCTCTGACCAAAATACAAAGAGCTTACCCATCCTCTATTTACAACCTGCAGTTAATTTCTTGACACTCCTATTGAACTTGTGAGAGCCTTGAAAGGCCAAGTAAGCTGAGGTAGCTATGCCAGAGAACTCCCGCCAAAATTTTGATTCCCCGCCAAGATTTACTGTGACGACTAATCCATTGTATGATCTTCCGCCTGATGACCATCCTCCACAAGTAAACATCCCTACTCGACCCCAGAGGGTGTCATTGATTGACCCCATGAAGGAAAGGCTTCGTGCCATTGAGGAGAAACTTCAAGCTATGAAAGTGCATGATACGCCCGACCTCGATGCTACAGATATGTGTCTAGTGCCAGAATTGGTGATTCCTCCGAAATTCAAGGTACCCAACTTCGATAAACACATAAGCTTTAGTTGCCTGAAGCGTCATTTGGTGATGTTTTGTCGAAAAATGACCTCATACACTCATGACGATAAGCTAATGATTCATTGTTTTCAAGACAGTTTGACTGAGGCATCATTAAGTTGGTACATGGACTTAGAAAGAAGTTATATCCAATCATGGATGGACTTAGCTAGTGATTTTCTAAAGCATTACCAGTACAATCTGGACGTGGCCCCCAGTCGCATTTAGTTTCGAAGCCTATCTCTAAATGGCATTGAATCCTTTAAGGGATATGCACGGTGCTGGAGAGAATTAGCAGCCTAAGTGAAACCACCACTCTTGGACAAGGAATTGATTGACATGTTCATAAATAGTTTGCATGGCCCTTATCTTGAAAGAATGGCTGAATGTGCGCCATCAAGCTTCTCTGACCTTGTGATTGTAGGAGAACGCATTGAAAGCTACCTTAAGAGTGGAAAAATCCAAGACGCCTCAAGCAGTCAGGCCAATGAGAGTGAATCTCCCGACAATTTCCAAGAGGAAGATAAGGATGAAACTAATGCATTCATAGCAAATATTGAGTATTATCATGGTGTACCAGCAAAACTCTACGATCCCTCATCTGCTCAACATGCATCGTTTCCAGTGTCATGTTATCCTCATGGGAAACCAGCCATGCCTAAAGCATCATTCCATAAACAATGGATTGCTCCTCATTTGAATCAACGAGCCCGTGGCCGAAGATATCAGTTTCAGGATCAGCCTAGGCCTAGCAACCACTTGGAAAGAAGGAATGTTCCTCTTCATCCAGTCCATATGTCATATAATCAGCTTCTCCCATATCTGATTCAAAACTCATTGGTGGAGCCTAAAACTCTTAAGTCTATGCCAGAACCTTACCCTCCAGGGTATGATCCCCATGTTCAGTGCGGATATCATGGAGGATCCATGGGGCACTCAACTGAAGATTGCAAAGACTTCCAAGCGAAGGTGCAACAGTTGATTGACAAAGGGTACATATCTTTTCTAGAAGGAAGTTTTGTTGTCCATGTCAACCTCCCAGGTGTCTAAGCTCGAAGATTTCAAGAGTCATCTCCAAAAGCTAGTGGTCTAGACAGGCAGACGTCCTTAACATTGGTAGTCCTTGGGCAGTTTTATCATTTGCATTTGTAGTTTATTTTTTGTTAATTTCTACTTATTTTTAAACATTGTTGTTTTGAATGGTAATATTAATGAAGTGATTATGCATTTTCTGAATTAATCATGTCGCATTCGCTCATTTTTCTTATTTATTTCAAAGCACAGACACATACACCTCTTATCCACTCCACTTTATCACTGTTGTTTTAGCAAATATTGGAGGAAGGATGACGAAAACGGAATACTCATAATTTTTTATCGTATGTTTTCAGATAAGATATTGTTGTTGATGTACAGGCATTGTTTCAAATCCCCTAAAAACCGGAGAGATAAGGCGTTAGTCTCTAGTTAACCACTTCGAGCCTAGAAGTAGGAGTTTCTTTCAGACTCTTAAACCCTCACATCTTAACCTGGGGTAGGGTAGTTGTCAATTAATTTGACCGAGCATTCAAATTTTATAGAGGAGTGTCCCTATTCAAGGACCAATCACATCTTATCCCTCTCAAGAGGTCATACCTCATCAACCACAATGGTTATACCTCACCAACTAGGAGTGAAACATCACTTGCTCCTTTCGGAGGAGTCAAGACAGCCAGTGTCATACGACTTGTTTCAAAGAAAAAAAAGAGAAAAGACCTGCTAAGTTAAAAAAAGAAAACCTGAAAGCAAAAACTTAGGAAAAATTATGGCATCCCGTTGAACTTTAAAATCAGGGAAATTAAAAAAAAAATCAGTCCAGGAAAAAATTAGGGAACAAAAGAATAAGAAGAAAGGATCTCGAAAGTAAAATCCTCGAACAAGAACAAAGTCGTGTGACTACAGACACAGAAGACAAGAGGGGTAATTGTCGCTCCGAAAGCCTCGTAGGTTCCTTAACCATCACTCCTACCATTCAATAAAATCTTTTAAAGGTGAGATCTCGTGCCAAGGTAGCTGAACATAGGGTTGGAGATTATCACGAAGAAGGGATGGGTAATAACCAAAACTTTGAGCCTTTCATCCTTTGGTTTCAATAACCATGAACCAGACCATGATTCAACCCTTAAAAGACCTAATTAAGGTAGAGTTTATTCTGAAGGCATACTACAACAAGGTTGTGTAAACTGACTCCTACATGATTTTCTAATCATATTCTTGTTGTATCTTTCACCAGCTAAATCAGTACCACGTCTGGATTATTGGTCCATTCGTCGCACACTATCACATCATTCTAATAATGATTAATTTTTCAAAATCTGCATGAGCATCACATTAAAATTACCATTTGTGAACGAAAAATTTTAATTGCAGGTCAGTAGTTGGCATCGAGGAAACTCCCACAGAGAGCCATCAAACAGGACTAGATCATTCAGTAGCCTGGATCAGAATCGAGTATACTTTGTAGCCCTATGGATATGGGGCATTGACATCCAATGAGTATGAAATTAGTCAGTCTAAGGTAAATCCCCAGGCATCGGTTAATTATGGGGTAAATCATTCAAGAACCGGTTGATCAGAAGTGAATCATCTCGAGACTCTACCAATCAGGGCTGGTCACCTAGAAATTCTATTGATTGAGGGAAGACTCTTCAAGTGTTCAGTCAGGACAAGTTAAGTCGCTTCAACGCTTATTCAGGGGCAAGCTATTTCCAGAGTACATTGAAGCCAACCACTATGAGAGTCAGTTAATCAAGGATGAATCCTTTCATTGTACAAATTCTAGGGGCAAGCCATCTCGATGTTGTCTCATGGAAAGCTACTTTCTTTTCAAGATGAACTTTCCTAAAGATCATACTGGGGCAAGTTGAACTATACTAGGGAAAGCTACTCGAGCAAGTTCATTTTCGTCAGCAACTGTTGAGTTTAGGACGAGTGTCGTGGAATCATGCCATCACCTCATCATAAACTTAACTTTCTGAAAAAGCATTGCTACAAAGGGGAATCCCTTCCATTGTCGAGAATCTTCATATCCTTGCATTCTGTCTTTGGGTTTCATCCCTATAACCTGTTACCTATCAAAACTTTGTAACCAAAACATTTCCAAAGTCCAGTTCTCGTCTGGCAAACCTTCAAACCAGTCCTCGTCTGGTACATGTCAGTTTTAAACCAGTTCTCGTCTGGCCACCATTTCTTTAGCTTACCGTTTAACCAGTTCTCGTCTGGTAAACCTCGTCTCAAAGTCTAGTTCTTGTCTGGAAAACCATAAAGTCAGTTCCTGTCTGACACCAAAGTTAGAAGTCAGTTCTCGTCTAACAACTTAACCTTCTACCACCAGGTTAAGTTGTTAGGGATTTTTAGGGACTTATTCTTGGTTACCAATGAAATTGGACTTTGAAAGGGAACTACTAGACGATAACTGGTATTCAAAGGTGACGTTATTCTCAATTCCCAGCAGAGTAGAACAGTCCCCAGAAGAGTTCTATTCAGGAGGGCCGTTTAGGGCATGTTCCTCAGCAGAGTTTGCTTTCTGTTTCTCTCGGCATCTTTTCTTAGTGGTGCTCCTTCGCATTTACATTTTGCATAGTATCCTCTCAAACGCGTAGCATTTCCATTTCGTATGGAGCATTACGCCATATTCAAACATATGCATGTGAAGCATAAGCCAGGCTGGATACTTTTGTTACCAGACATATCTCCAGTAGATAACGGGGTAATCCATGGGACTTTGTGGTACCTGACCCCAACAAAATCATGTTCTCATCAGAGTTTGCTTGTTTAAGTTTCTCTTTCCCCAGCGGAGTTCTCTTTTGAGGTTGTAGATAGGTCATTTTTACTTCTTGCCTATCCTGGACGTTATCCCGACTTTTAGTTGGTAGTCCGTCTTTTTGTAGATGTTATCCTGACTTTTAGTTGGTATTCCATCATTTTGTGGATGTTATCCCGACTTTTGGTTGGTAGTCCGTTGTTTTGTGGATGTCATCCCGACTTTTGGTTGGTAGTCCTCTTTTGTTCCCCTGCGGATTCGTCATCCCAACTTTTGGTTGGTAGTCTCTTTTCCCGGTGATCCTAACTTTTGGTGAGTAGCTTTTATCCCAACTTTTGGTTGGTAGATCTTTTTTTATTCCCCACGGAGTCGTTATCCCAACTTTTGGTTGGTAGGCCTCATTTTCGGGCAAGTTCGCATTCAGTAGACGTCTTGGCGATTCCGACTTTTGGTTGGTAGCTATTCGTTTATTTATTGGCAATCCCGACTTTTAGACGTTGGTTTCTTTTCTTGGCGATCCTATCTTTTGGTTAGTAGCTTTTATTCAGACTTTTGGTTGGTAAACTTTTAGGTGATCCTAACTCTTGGTTAGTAACCTCTTTCTCACAACTTTCGGATATAATTCCCTAGCAATCCTGACTTTTGGTTAGTAGCACTTATTATCATTTTGATCGGTTACTGTGTCGGTCATCTCAACTTTTGGTTGGTTGCCACTGTTCTTAAGTCCACCTTCGGCTGGCTATTTCTTCACTATGTACATCCCCGCAAGTTGTAAATTTCTGATTTCTTTTTGTATTCAATCATCTTTTACCTAGAACTTTTAAAAGCGTTTGCTTCATTTTGCACATCCCCGTTTTTAGTGTGATCCCTCATGAGCTTTATTCTCGTGGTTCTTTTTTCTTGGCTGAGGATGATGGGCACTTTGGATCCCAAATGATTCCCAACTTATTTTGTTTTCCATTTCTCCACCCTCACCCGTTTACACACCTTCTTCTTTTAGTTAATAAAAAAAGTTTTATTTATTTTTTTAGTTAGTTTTTAGGTTTTTAATAAAAATGTAATAATAATTTAGTTAATGATTTTTGTATGTAGAAAAGGAAAAAAAACACTTTGTTAAATATTTTATTTTTTGGTTAATTAATTCATTTCTGCTTTTCTTTTTCATCCTATCTCTTTTAGTCTTGGATTTATTTTTAGTTTCATTTTTGGGTCGATGACGAGACCTCCAAAAATCATTACTAGTCAAACAATTGATAAATAATGATGGATCTGAGACCATCCACTTTTTTCTCTCCTCATTTCTTCTTTTTTTCGATCTATAAAGTCTTCCAATTCATAAAGGTCGATTTGTCGAAGTTGATAGCCTTCACAATGTCAAATATATGGAAAATGACCATTTGGGTAATTTTCTCTACTTTGGGATCGTGATAGGCTCCTTTCGATTAGTCGACACGAGTTTATGAGTAAAGACGAGATCCCACCCTTCTTTTGTCCGTGCGACATGATTTAATCCGAGAATGATCCTCAATATCATTTCTATATCTTGTTTTTTAGCACAGATATCAATTCATGCGACCTCCTATAGTTTGACTTTCATCATAAGTCGAGCTATGACGGTTTAGCGTTACATTTCACCCCGATTCAATTCACTAACAAACTAACCACTAACTTTACTTTTCGTCAATATACAACCGTTTTACTTTCTGTCAAATACCAACTGATTTATTTCCAATTAAACATACCACTATTTTATTTTTAGTCGATATTATCTTGTTCATATACTCATTGACATTTATTCTGATATATTATTATGAATATTATTGTATATATTGTTATATATCCTATATACTATTTGTATCTTGTATATATTCATTTCAACTCTTCATCTTATTCATATTATTTCAAAATACCTAATAACTATTGAAACCATAAAACCCTAAATTGGTGGACTGTTGGTTGTTTGTCCGAGTGACAAATCTTTGGACATTTTCAGGAACCCTAGCATGGAGTTGTGGCTGACTTTTGCTTAAGGCTTAGTTTAGGACACATTGCACACACACGGCTTTCTCTTGGGCTACGTGACAATGAGACCTTTTTTTTTGTGCAATCCCGTGTAATTCTCATGTACCCCTCTCCCATTTTCGATGTACGTATTTCGTATTTCTTTGATTGCGGATTATCTTCTTGGTGCAATCCCAGGGACTAGTATAACCGTTTTCAAACTAATTCTCGATTCGTCATCGAGCCACTTTCAAACACCCCTCTGTAAGTCGAGTGCTCGTCCGCATTTGCCATCAACCTATCGCACACACTGTTGCACTTCATTGTTGACTCAATATTAGGAGCAACCCAGGGACTAGTATCGTTTCTCACACCTTAACCCTTGACTCGTCGTCAAGCTAGTTTCGTTTTCAATCAAAACCCTCGACTCATCGTCGAGGTATTTTCAAACCCACTTCCATTTCACCATGTTTTTGTATGCAAATACAATTCAAATCCTTGATCCAACGTCAAGCGGATTTTTTCAACAAACTGTCAAACCAATTCACCACCTGTTCTCTTTTACAACTTTTCTCCTAAAACCTTGGTCTCGAACCAAATGCATTTTCAAACTCTTTTATCTAATAAATTTGAGTGGTTGTGGAGTTGGTTAGGCGTAGGCCTTCTCCTATCGCGAGTGCTTGACATTACCTTTAGGGTTCACTGTCGTAAAGCGCTTACCGTTTGTCGCTACCGTGAAAATAAGGTGCCAGCAAAATAGAAGAGTCGCCACCTTTCATTATTTATCCCTCAGAACGGGAAAGGAAACAATCGGAAAAACCTGACGAAAAGGTACAAGACAAGGTCATCGCAACCAATGTTTGGATTCGGGAGTCGGTTACGCAAGGGGAAGGTATTAGCACCCCTCACGTCCATCGTACTCGATGGGATCCACGCATGTTGTGTTTATCTGACGGGTTGGTTTACTATCTACCTATCAAGGCCGGTCTGAAAATAAAAGAAAATGACTCGGCAAAGCGTTGCACTTTATGCCTACGTATTCTCATCAGAGAATGAGAAATCAGAGTCAACGTAGTTCGCCTAACTAAGGGTTACGGGGAAGGTGGCTCGCCAATACGTTAGTATTGTGCCTACGTTCTCTCAACAGATATGAGAGATCAGAGCTTACGTAGTTCGGGATAATACGGATTACGGGGGTTCAGATTCATCTGTTTTTCCGAGTAGGGCTAACAAACAATTCCAGCAGATTGGTGTATGCAGCTCGACCCTTGGAGACTTAGGCGTTACCGTTTACGGTAGAACTGGGAGTTAACGACACTCTTTTCTGAAAACGTTTTCCTTGAATTACGGGCCCACGGGGCAAAAAGGTTTGAAGTTTGTTTTCTGTCTTTTACGGAAGAACTGTTTTTTGTGGATGTTCGCAACCAATATCGCACTAGAGACTATGACCTGAGAGTGAATGCGTCGCAGGTCACCCAAAGGGTACCATACTAAACATCCAAGCTGTTGAAAAGAAACTCTCCAACAAGCCTATCTCAAGTAGCTTAAGGCTCGTAACGTACGACATCAACAAACCTTTATTACTGTATTTTAATTTGTTTTGAGATGAGAAGAGAACGAACTCTATGGGGAGACTATCAAGTCCTAATGTTGTCATGCCAAGGATTCATCCTATGGTTGACGTTCGAAACAAGGAACTCCTAGAAGTTATCATGCATAAGTTTCAACCTAAAGTTCTAATCATCACTTCCTTATCAAAGGAAGTGAGATTCCTAAGGGATCATGCCAGTGGTATACAGAAACAGATAAAGCATCAGCTTAAACAGATCAATAGTAAACAGTAAAGATGCACATGCAATGCAACAATACAAGCAGAGGGAGACTTACTCAACCTCTTAGCAATCAAGCAAAGCCAATCAATAACAGACAAGCAGAGGGAGCTCAACTCAACCTCTTATGCAAACATGCAAAGGGAGCTATTCTCAACCTTTAGGATGCCCTTAAGCCTATATCACTATATGAGAAACCCAGTCTAATGCAACACACAGTCAGTCAGTCATACAAGCAGAGCAGAGCAGCCAGAGAAACAGCAGACAAACAGCTCAACGGCAAGGCAAATAAACAGCAAACGTCCAAACAGCTGCAAGCAAACTCCTAACAGCAACAATCCAACAGTCTGTAGTTTGTATTGATACCGAAGCTAGCTTCATGGGAGAACTCCATCTTCAAGCTTCAATCTTCAATAGGCTCCACCAAGAGAAAAGAGATTCAACACAAAGAATATTGGATGGATGATGGGAAGCAGGAAGGAAACCAAGGGAATCCCTCCTGACACTCAACCAGTCATTAGAGAAAGGCATCCTCAAAATTTCTACTCATTATGACATGCCATACATCCCTCCAAAGGAGAAATGGGCTTTCATATGAGGACTTTGAATCATAGGATGGGAATGGCAGGCACACAAAGCAAGCCATGTTTGTTTGAAGAAAGAAAACACTCTCTAGGGCTCTTCCTAAACCTTAATGAGGTATTTACTTACTTACCATTCTATCAAGAAGGAATACACTACTTAGAGTCATCTAATGGCCAATTACAAGGTTAACCTATGAAGTTCTCTAAGTTAGAATTACCTAAATTGAAGTTAATTTGTAAAATGGGGAACTAATTGAAAATCATTCCTAAAAATTCTAGGGAAAATATCATATCATCCTACATGTATCAACATGCTATAGTCCAAAAATCAGGGGTTAAACCTAAGTCAAAAGGTTCAAATTAAATCTAAAGTTTCAAGGGTACACCAAAGGAATTCAATCATGAACACTCCTAAACAACTATCCTAAAACCCTATTTAAAATCATCTAAAAATCATGATAAAAATCACACAATACTAACAACATGTATATAACCAGCCTGTAAAATCTCAAGATCAAACTCAGAAATATGAGGGAGAAATAAAATGGACAAAATCATCACACAATTATTCCCCCATTAAAAACACATTACACTAGAAAATATGAAATAAAATGGAAAATTCATGAAAAATTAAAATAAAAAGCATGATAAAATCCTAAACATCTCAGTTTATATCCACAAATTTCTCCAGAATTTATTATCATGATTCACTATTTTTTAATGAATTAAATCTAATCAATCAATTAAAACAAAAATAAAAGAAAAGAAATTAAGAGAAATAAGGAAGGGGTTCAACTAGCAGTAAATCCAAGTACAATTCTCGCCTGGGCCCATGAATGGGGTGCAGTTAGCATATGGGCGCTGGGCCCATTTGTGTTATAATTCAGCAAAATGTTAATGAAAATACGCCTGGGGGTGCACTAAGCAGGCACTTCACGTGTTATTCTCGTTTGGGCCTTCTAGGGGGAGGTGTTGATAGCACATGAGAAGCCAAGGCCCAACGTCAATAACAACTAATTCAGTTCAGTTCCTAATAAAAAAAACCAACCACGCGAGGATTCGAACTCGCACACTCTAGGTTCATACAGCGCGCTGGAAAGAACTTGGGATATCACTTAAGCAAAATGACGCGTTTTGGGGAGGAGGTACGTGGCACACTGGGAGTCCTTGGATACGAGGACTAAGTCTTCTTTTCCAAACGAATGAACGACCTTGATTTCGTCTTCTTCCTTTCAAAATTGTGCAGGGAGGGAAATGCAGTTTCCGGCCTTGACCGGCCGGAGCTTCACCGGAGAAACTCGTGGCCTCCTATCTCTCTCAATACTCCACCATTCCAAACGATTTTGAACGAATGTTGTATCAAATTTCACGAGGATTGCAACTTTACCACTTAATCATGCTAAAACCTCAAGAATAAGGAAATCTACATCTCAACCGAAAATGGATCAATCCCTAATTTGTCACTAAACCTCAATTTTTCTGTCCATAAATCATCTATACCTTAATTGTGACCTAGCCAGATGAATCTAATCCACTAAAAACGCATGAATGGAGAGAAAATTCAAGAAATGGAAACCTGGTTTTAAGCTTCGATTGTGGTGGTTTCAGACCTCAATTCTCCTCCAACAAGTGCAGAAAGCTTCAATGATTGATGATGAACGATTCTTGATCACCAATTCTTGATGAAACCCTCTGATTCTTCAAAACCGAAAATTCACTTTCAAGCTTTTTCTTCAACTTGCTCCAATGGCTCTTAACAGATTTTGACACTAGAAGCTTCTCAGAATGCTCCACACTCAATTTATAATCTGTTTCACCACTTTGGAGGCCCAAACCAAGCCCAATTTTGGATTTTCAATTTTCACTTCTTTCCAAAAATTCAATGATGATGGTACACGTTTTGGCTTTGTTCTTCCTTCAAACTCAGTCCAATTCACTTACTTAACATTTGTGGAGTGTAATGGTATATCTTCCCCTCCTTGATTTCAATCCATGGGGTGTACTTGTTATGTTTCTTCATTACGAAGCAAGACTCCATATAGCCATGTTATGAACCTCAATCCAAAATTTTGATAATTCCAATCTCTTTAGAATATCAATTCCATTCAAAATGACCACAAATTTGACCTGAAAACATGTTATTTACAATTGTTTGAATTTTCACATTTTAATTCATTAAAATGGTCTTTATGTGAAATTTCTTCAACCAATGCTTGATATAATCCATATAAATGGACTCTTGATACTTGTCCAAGCTAAAAACATCATTTTGAGCAACTTTCATGTGGAACAAAAATCCATTTGAAGCTTGCAAGATGATGAAATTGACCTATGATTCACAATGACCTGTAATGTCCAAATACCCAAAATACCCTTGACTTGTCAAAGCCATAACTTGAGTTCTATAAATCCAATCATGGACTTCTAGTACTCTATGGGAAGCTAAGAGAATAAGGAACAACATTCATGTTGACTAAAAGTTCATAGGAATCATCCTTCTAGGGCAAAAGTGTCATGCAAGTTGGGTAACTTTCAAGCTCCGAATTCACATGCCTCAAATGACTTGTAACTTGTCTGGCTCATAACTTGAGTTCTATAAACCCTATCAAGGACTTCTAGTACTTAAATTAAAGCTAAGATAATGCCCTACAACAATCATTTTTGGGTCAAGATGCGATGACAATCATATCTTGAGTTAAATAGCCTTGAAGTCAGGGGTCAAGCCAGGGGATTTTACACTGTCAAGTCTTAGAAACCCTAGCCTGAAACTTCTCAAACTCTTCAATCATGATGAGTTAACCTTGGAATCATCCTTATAATATCTCTATGTATCCATCCATGGTCACATGGCTCTTTAATTAAGTCTCAACCTTCTTTAAATCCTCAGTTGACTTAGGGTTGACCCAGTCAAACCCTAGCTGCACCAATCATGGCTGAGTCTTCTTAATCTTGCACAATGACCTGTCTAGGCCTCAAAGTGATCTTCAAAACTTCTCATGAGCTCTCTCAAGACCTCAAGTCCATCCTCATGGCCTCAGAATCATCTGATGGCTTTCCACAACTCTCAAGTTAGAAGACCTACACACTTGGCTTCAATCCTTCTTTCTGAGGATCTTTTAACTTCTCTGACAAGGATATCAACCCTTGAACATCTGAATAACCTTCTTAGCTAGCCTCCTAGTCTTGTATAGTTCTAGATTGGTAATCATACCTCTTGATCTCCTGCATACATGTCAATGAAATGCAAATGATAATGCTAATGTGAATGAAATGAAACACAAGCTAGGTAAAGAAATGTTGGGAAAATTTTGGGGTGCAACAGCTGCCCCTATTCAAACGGCTTAGACCTGACTAGGTGAGAAGCGAAAGACTCTCAAACGATCAAGGTGAAAGACGGTTGAATACCAATAAACCCGAAAATTTGCCAACTGCACAAGTACACGGTACTATGATGGGAACAAATCTTCGGAAACTGAAATAGCAGTTGCACGACAACTAACTGGAGAAATACTAATCTGAACCTCCGTCAGGATGATTCTCTGATTCAACGTAGATCTTCGTCCTCAAATCATCAAGGGATCACCGGTTAAATGGTAACTGATGATTTGCCAACCGCACAAGTAAACGGTATTCTGATTGGTAGGAACATCTTCGGAACTGAGCATGACAGTTGCACGACAACTCTGCTGGGGGATTGGTCATACGATTATTGGTGAAGGATAGCTGGATTCCTTATCGTCGCCTATGGACTCATCGTGTCGCTAGGAATGTCGACAGTATCTTTGTCTGACTTCATCAGTAAGTCAATAAGGGATCACCGGATACTCGGTAACTGGTGAATGATGGCTGATTATGCCGTCGGGCATTCTGCGCCATTGCAAAAGAATTCTTTATCGTCACCTATGGACTCATCGTGTCGCTAGGCACGTCGACAACATCTTTTTCGAACTTCATCAATAAGTCAATAAGGGATCACCGGTTACTCGGTAACTGGTGAATGATGGTTGATTATGCCGTCGGGCATTATGTGCCACTGCAGAAGAATTCCTTATCGTCGCCTATGGACTCATCATGTCGCTAGGCACGTCGACATCTTTGTCGGACTTCATCAATAAGTCAATAAGGGATCACCGGTTGCTCGGTAACCGGTGAATGATGGCTAATTATGCCGTCGGGCAATCAGCACCACTGTAGAAGAATTCCTCGGGACTCATCAGGTCATTAGGAACTTTTAACAATCAAGTTAATTATGTCGTCGGGCATTCAAAGAACATCTCGGGCGTCAGCCGGACTCCGTTAGCAAGTCTGAAATAGAATCCTCGGTCAATCATGAACCCAATAGGGATATCTAAACTATTGCCATCAGGCACTCCGCGTCAGCTGAGATAACTGATTTGACATCGCAGTTAGACTTCATCAGTAAGTCTGGGGTTTTGGCACCGCTGCCGGACTTCAGTCATCAAGTCTTCAAGGAAATTTCAACTTCTCTGTTGAAAACATGCTGGGGATTCTGGAGAACTATCAAGTAACTCTGCTTCAGGGATCCAGAAATCATTCTGGACAAATAAACTCGGTTGAGAACTTCAAGAATCATCTTTGACAAGTAACTCCGTGGGGACTTCAAGAATCATCCTGAACCAATAACTCTGCTGGAGATTTCAGGAATCGTCCTGAGCAAACACTCTGCCGAGGACTCTAAGCATCAACTTGAGCACCCAATTCTGGCGACTTCGCTGGGGAATTCAAGAATAATCTTGAGCAAACCATTTTGCATAGGAACACCTACAAAACCATAACGGCAACGACCTAGCTCATGTTTCATATGCATATGCTTTGACAATGGCGTAATGCTCCACACGGTGGAAATGCTATGCATTTTTAGGGTAAATGCTATGCAATCATGCAAAATGTTATGACCCCATCAGCAAAATAAATGCTGAAGGGAGAACCCTCCTGTCAAGGAGAAAGAACCACTCTGGGGGAGAGGAGGACTCATCCTGCCGAGGAGAAGAAGTCACACCAATCTCAATTGGACTCGGCCTGGGGAAATGATCTTCAGTCGACTACTGCAGGGGAATAAAGCTCTACGAGAACCTGGGACCTGCTCGGCTAGGTATACGACCCATAACCTGCTAAGGGAAACGATGTTAATCGCAGAAATAAACTACACGGCCTTCGCGGCAAAAATTCTGGGAGATAACGACTCCGGTGGGGAAATACAGCATCAACTATTCAGTAATCTACTAGGGCACACCAATCATGGCCTGAACGGCTTCCAAGGACTCGGCTCTCTTGAGGAACTGCAAACTCGGCTGAGCATGGTAATCGGACGCTGGAATCACTCTTTCCTGTCGGGGAGAGTATGACTCTGTGGGGACTTTCAATTCCGCTAGAGACTTCAGTATGAGCTATCGAAAGCTGCACACTTGTGGATAGTCTTTCACGAGAAAAATGCACATCGACTCAGTGTTGGGGATGAATATACGCTTCAGCGCATGACTCAGCTGGGGAGATGATGATCTTTCCTCAGGATACATCTGGTTGGAGAGAATCTACCTCTGCTCGGGGAGACATGTCAATGCTCACGGTCTCTGTTCAGACTCCGTGGGGTGACGCTGCTGAACTCGCTGGGGAAGAAGGAATCATCCTGCTTAGGGAAACATACGACGTATCGCCTGGAATATGCCATACCTGCAGCAACACAAACAAACAGACAAGATACCCTTCTCAAAGGGACCTATCAAGGTTATCATCCTGCGATAATATTCAAGTAATTCAATGTTTCAACAATTATCGGCCTAGGCCAGCAAGTTTATGTATGCACATTTTGTCAAAAACATCGGGCGTTCTTTTTCGCAAACGAAACAGATAAATGCTAAACAAACAACAAAATTGCTGAATAGTATATGTTTCATTGATAACGAACCCCTGAATGGGCAAAAATGTTTTACAACAGATGCAAGCTCCTGGAATGAGGAAGTTGCGCAGGTATAATAACATAAATATACATCAGTATATACACAAATGTTGGCAATATGGCGTAGACGAAACACCATGAGTTGATCCCTTTATGACCCACTCGACTTCGATACTTCTCTGACGCTTCAGCTTCAAAAGAGATTGATTCAGATAAACGGCCCTCAAGGTCTTCCAAACCACTAAACAATGAAAGTCCATACGCGGAACGCAGTCATTTGCTTTTCGAATCCCTAACTTTTGCCTGAACCGCCCTTTCGGGTTTTCGATTCACCAGGATACCCTTTTTTGCCAAAATCGCCCTTCCAGGTTTTCGACTTTGCGGGTGTACATCTTTCATTTATATCCCTAATTTTTGCCCGAACCTTTTTCCTTTTTTATGGTTCGCCGGGATGCCCCATTTTTGCCTGGATATTCTTTTTCTTTCCAGCGGGTCATTTTTTAAGCAAAGTATTTTTTAACTGCGTCCGCGTTCACCGGGGATGCAAAATCTTCGCCATCCATTGTGGTTAACAAGGCTCCTCCCGAGAAGACCTTGCTGACGACGTACAGATCTTCGTAATTGGGAGTCCACTTGCCCCTATGATCGGAGTGTGGTGGAAGAATCTTCTTCAGGACGAGATCACCCGTCTGAAAGCTTCTAGGACGCACCTTCTTATCATAAGCTTTCTTCATTCGGCTCTGGTACATACGACCATATGCAATCGATGCTAATCTCTTCTCGTCCATCAGGCTGAGTTGGTTCAGTCGGTTCTTAATCCATTATGCCTCATCGAGTTTCACGTCAACCAAAACTCGTAAAGAAGGAATCTCAACTTCTAACGGTAGGACAACTTCCATACCATACATTAGTGAGAAGGGAGTTGCCCCGGTTGATGTACGTACCGTCGTATGATAGTCGTGCATTGCAAATGGCAACATCTCGTGCCAATCTTTACAGGTCACAACCATCTTCTATACAATCTTCTTAATGTTTTTATTGGCCGCTTCAACCGCGCCATTCATCTTCGGGCGGTAAGGAGATGAGTTGTGGTGTTCAATCTTGAAGTTCTGGCATAACTCCTTCATCATCTTGTTATTCAGATTCGAACCATTATCGGTAATGATCCGCTCGGGAATTCCGTATCGACAAATGATGTCCCTCTTTATGAATTTAGCCACCACCTACTTGGTCACATTAGCATACGAGGCTGCCTCCACCCACTTGGTGAAGTAGTCGATGGCTACTAAAATGAAGCGATGACCGTTAGATGCAGTGGGCCCGATCTTGCCTATCATGTCGATGCCCCACATGGAGAACGACCATGGGGAGGACATGACATTCAACGGGCACGGCGGCACATGAATTTTATCAGCATAAATATGGCATTTATGACATCTCTTCGCGAATTTAAAGCAATCCGACTCCATCGTCAGCCAGTAATATCCTGCTCTCAGGATCTTTCTTGTCATAGCATGCCCTCCGGCGTGCGTACCAAATGTGCCTTCATGGACTTCTTCCATGAGCAAGCTCGCTTCTTTTTCATCTACACATCTGAGTAGCACGAGATCGTGGTTTCTTTTGTAGAGAACTCCATCAGGATTGAGATAGAAATTTCCAGACAGCCTCCTCAGAGTCTTCTTATCCTGGGTTGACGCTCCCGCAGGATATTCCTTAGTCATAAGGAAGGTCTGGAAGTCATGGAACCATGGCTTGCCATCGGAGGCTTCCTCGATTGCAAAAACAAATGTCGGTCTATCAAGACGAGAAAGGACAATCCTTGGAGCTTCATTCCAAAAATTGACTTTATACATCGAAGCCAACGTGGCTAAGGCATCTTCCATCTGATTTTCAGCTCTGGGCACATGATGGAGTTCCACTCGATCAAAGAACGGAAGCAGCCTTCTGTCATAATTCATGTACGGCACCAGATTCGATTGACGAGTCTCCCACTCCCCTTTAATCTGGTTAACAACAAGTGCCGAGTCACCATATACATCTAGGTTTTTGATTCTCAAATCAATCGCTTCTTCTAGACCCATGATGCATACTTCGTATTCTGCTTCATTATTGGTGACCGGAAACGTCAATCTAGCGGTGAATGGGATGTGGGATCCATGGGGAGTCGTGATGATTTCCCCAATACCGCTCCCGTAAGAATTAACCGCCCCGTCAAATATCAATTTCCACTGGGATTTCCTATCTGGCCCCTCGTCGGGCAACGATTCATCACAGTCTTTCACTTTGAGAAACATGATATCCTCATCAGGGAATTCAAATCTCATCGGCTGATAGTCTTTGATCGGCTGTTCGGCAAGGTATTCAGACAATATGTAACACCTCAATCTAACCCGACGGATAATTAAGGAAAACAGAATCAGAGTGCAACAAATTTTGTAACATGACGGATGACGGTCGTAAGGTGCTGTCACGGCCGTGACGGTCATGACGATCGTAAGGAAGGTGTGATGGTCGTCACATCAGCAAATCTGGGCGTTACAATTTCAACTCTTAGAAACATACATTTCACAACTCAATTAGACAGCATGCATTTAGTAATGATACATAGCACAGAAGCTTGGATGAACATACAATAATAACTTGATTAACATTTTGATTACAAGGCATCTTATTAATTTGCAGCGGAATATAAAACATTTCCAACATTTAGCATGATTAAAGCAAGACCATGAAACTTGCAACAAAACTCCATTAAAATTCAGCAAGTAATTAGCTTGCAACAATTCAACATAAACAACGAGTTTCAACCATAAAAATCAGAACTACTAATTCATCGGTATAGTGCATCCAACCAACATTTGGCACTTAACAGCAGCCACCAATTTAATGAAAAATACTTCATAAAATTCAACAACAAGGAAATTAAATCAAAGTAATAACATCAATCGTTCATCCCCCTAAGAGTGCTACGTATCAGAGCGACTAACAACCTTAAACGAAAAGCTACACTTTATTCCGGATTACCTGTAAATTACCACCAACGGAGGTAACATACAACGTAAAGGGTGAGATATCAACAACATAACATAAGGCATGATAAAAGTCATGTCAGAATATTATCACAGCATTATAATTCCAGCAGTTCGCATAAATATTAGTAATAATAAACTACAACAACTCTTTATTCATAACCACAACAATTATCATCATAACTCAGCAACTCATCAAAACAACTCAACAACGCAACTCAACAATGCGATTCAACTGTGCATATGTATGTGGTACCATTTAGGAGCCAACACCCCAAAACTCGGGATAGGAGCCAACACCCCAAAACCCATTTAGGAGCCAACACTCCAAAACTCGGGATAGGAGCCAACACTCCAAATAACCCATTTAGGAGCCAACACTCCAAATAACGCCAATTCAGGCCAACAATTTGCTACTAAGGGCCGCCAATACAGGACAACAATTATGATATGCTATGGGACACAACTATTATGGACTATAAGACAACAACAACAACTATGCAAAAACCGTGCAACAAGGCACCAAGCCTACAACCAATTATCCATAACAGAACGTCACATTTCGCATATATTATGGACTCACCATTTCAACCTGTTCATGTTAGAGACAAATAACAACAACCACGCAACAAGGCATTAAGCCTACAACCAAATTGTCCATAACAGAAGCATACCCTTCATCATATAACTACAACTTATCAACATAATCCAAGGAGAATATTATAATAACATTTTCTCAACAATGACATAACAACTTCATATGCATCAAGTATTCATCATCTCAATCTGTTCATGTAGGGGAACAATAACAACATACTTTCGACCACTAAGAATTCAGCGCATTATCGTAAGAACAACATTATAACTTTTACTCACTAAATTAATTATAGTTCCTGAAAAGGTTCATTAACTACGGGGCAACTAATATTGCCTCATTAAGGGAAACCATACAACATCGTACAACACTGACGATATAACACATTCATTCCTACACAGAAAAACCTCGTCCCTAACATTTATCGGGTAACGGGAACTATATCTATGATTCGATTCCCTACCTGAAGTCGATCAAGTAAGAGCCTAATAACAACCTTTTCTCAACAAATGGAAATTAGCGCGTGTTGGCGCCGATTCCCAACATTACTACATAAACTAATGACTTAACCATTAATGCAGGCGTAGACAAACATTAACCCTTAATATTTCTCAACCTATGGGAACATTACTACGGGAACATTACTATACGGTAACGTTACTACAGGAACATTACCACGGGAATATTACTACGGGAACATTAATCCTTAATATTTCTTCAACTTACGGGAACATTACTACGGTAACGTTACTACGGGAACATCACTACGGGAACATCACTGCGGGAACATCACTGCGGGAACGTCACTACGGGAACATTAACCCTTAATATTTATCGATCCACAGGAACATTAATCCTTAATATTTATCGATCTACAAGAACATTAATCCTATGATTCCATACCCTTCATGAAATCCATCATACCCACAGTTATAGAATTGAACCCCACCCTTACCTTTGGATTGAGGACAACTCTAAACTTCCGGTTCCAGTTTGCTCTCCCGGTGACTCTTTTACAACAACCTTCAATTCTCTCCGGCGGGTTAATTCTTCTGTTCTTCCTTTCTCCACAACCACGTCCTTTTTCTCTTTTCTCAGCCTTTTTCCTCCAATTTGGTTTTCTGAGCAGTTTATCGTTCTTTTGCTCTTTCTCCCACAACTTCTCTATAACTCCATAATTCCCTTTATTCCATCTACTAATAATAATAATAATAATATAATATAATATTACTACTAGTTATTAAATTATCATCATTATTAATTATATTATATTATTATCAAACTCAATGATTTATTAAATGGTTTCCTATACTTTAAGGACGCCCACCAACGCTCTCAGACACACTCCCACATAAAGGCACACCAACAATTCATAAATAATTTAATTAAAATGAACAGGCGTTACACAATACGCTTCCCTTGATGGCCTTCTGGGAAACATATTGAATGTCATATTCCGTCAACACCATTTGCCATCTGGAAATCCTGTCCGAAAGCGCTTGTTTCTTGAAGATGTACTTGATCGGATCCATCTTCGAAATTAGCATGGTTGTGTGATTGAGCATATACTGTCGTAAACGTTTGGCAGCCCATGCGAGTGCACAACACGTTTTCTCCAGCATCGAGTAACGGATTCACAATCTGTGAACTTTTTACTCAAATAATAAATGGCATGCTCCTTTCTGCCAGTCTCGTCGTGCTGACCGAGAACACACCCCATACTATTCTCAAGAACTGTCAAGTACATGATTAAGGGTCTTCCGGCCACTGGGGGTATCAAGATGAGAGGTTCCTGCAGATACTGCTTTATCTTATCAAATGCCTTATGGCAATCCTCGTTCCAGATAATCGCCTGATCTTTTTTCAGTAGTTTGAACATCGGTTCACACGTGGCCGTGAGCTAAGATATAAACCTTGCAATGTAGTTTATTCTGCCCAGGAAACCACGAACTTCTTTTTCAGTTTTTGGCGCTGGCATGTCTTGTATTGCTTTTATCTTCGCAGGATCAACCTCAATGCCTCTTTCACTCACAATAAACCCCAGTAGTTTTCCCGACCGTACTCCGAAAGTACACTTGTTAGGATTCAGCCTCAACCTGAATTTCCTAAGCCTCTCAAAAAGCTTCAGCAAATTGACCAGATGCCCCTCCTCCGTTTGGGACTTCGCAATCATGTCATCAAGATAGACTTCAATCTCATGGTGAATCATGTCATGAAACAAAGTGACAATTGCTCGTTGGTAAGTGGCCCCTGCGTT
>CAWUDS030006085.1:0-40803 GCA_963859935.3 Lathyrus sativus | reverse complement strand
TAAAGAAACAAATGAGTTGGGCCCAGCCCAGCAGCTGGTGCTGCCAAAAACGGATGGGGAGGTGCTGGCCAGAATGCAGGGTGTATGTCCAGAAACAAGTTGGGCTCAGCCCATGGTCACAGAACTCACGGAGGGGGGTGCAGCGAAGTGGACCAGGGTGTGTACGGACAAAGAAAAAAACTCTTTGGGCTTGAGGGCCCAATCCAACATTCAGCCCCCTCTCTCTCGCGCCCCCAAAACCCTAATCCTTCCTTTCCTCCCACCTTCATTGTTCACCTCTCAGCACCGCCACCTTCCCTCTTTGACTCCTCTCTCTCCGTTCATCACCCTTACCAAGACTCCCCCTCAATCTTTGCCTTGAATCAACAGCAGATGAACAACAAAAAATCGTATTACGAATCTACCCAACCAGACTTTAAACAATGTCCTGTGTATCAACAGGAGATCTGATGAACCTGAAAGAAGCTTCTGGAGAAGTTCTGGGCGGAGAAGAATGGAAGACGCTCTGGAAGAAGATGTTCCATGAACTCGAACCTGGAAATAAGTTGACAATCGGCGATGGATGATGAAGCTCGTTGGGGAAGATTCTTGAGATTGAAGAACGATGACGACAATGATTCTGGAGATTGGATCGAAGGCTTGATGAGATCGAGGAAAGACGGAGATCTGGACATTTTCTGGCGAATCTCAGGAAGGCCTTGATGAAGAAGCATGCGCTGGAGGTTTGATGATGATGTTTTGAGATCTTCTGAACGCTTCTTGAAGGTTGGTGAAGCAATGAAGTTGGATGTATTCCAGAACTTATTGAAGAAACTGAAATTGTGAAGAACATTGTTGAACTCGATGAATGCTTATGAGTTTCTGGAAAACAGCTGAAGAACACACGGGAGGTTCTTGAAATTTCTTCTTGAAACGACGTGAAGCCCTTGGATCTCGATGAGCTCAAGAACGATCGAAGATCTGACGAATTCAGATGAGCGAATCTGGAGAGTTGAAGATTGGTGGAACCTGATGATTATCGGAGAAGGAAGATGGTTGCGGTTGATTGGTGATAAACAGTGGTTCCTGGAAATTTTGAGGCTTCAGATGATGGAGGTTAGAGGAGGAAGATGAAGGCTGTGGGAGAATCTGGGGTTTTTTGCATTTCCGGTGAAGGGTGCGGTGGCCGGAAGTGGTTGGTGTCGCCGGCGATGGACTGGTACGGTGGTTGCATCGCCGCCGGCCATGCAAACGGTGGGGGCTAGGAGGGAGGCACGTGGCAAGGTAGTGGGAAGGCTCACCGCATGTGAGACGCGTGGTGTGATGCGTGGCAGGGTGAGAGAGAGACTCTGAGGTGAGGGTGGCGTGTGAGGGTGGAATAACGTGGGTCCCCCCCTCTCTGAACACGTGGCTTCTGAGCTTTTATAGCACTGGGGTTCTCTGGACGCTTCTAGAAACTTCTAGACTTGGCTGGACATTCTGGATAGAACTTGGACCCTTCTGGCTGCATTGGGCTTTGCTGAATGGAAAACGAGGCCCACCAAAAAACTGATAAGAAGTCCAAAAAAACTGCATAAAAATGGATTAAAACAAGATTAAAACTAATTGAGAGCTAACCCTAATTAACTATTAAAACTCAATTAATTCTAACAATGAAAATTATCCTAAGGATCTATTAACTCTAATTAAACTATAAACCAATAAAACTCTAATACTCCCACTAACCAACAAACATTCTAATAATCCTATATTAAATTCTAAAAAACGATATTATTTATTAAAGAAAATCTATTACTCTAATAAAACTATTAAAAAACTATATTTTCTATTAAACTCTATTTACTAATAAAAGAAAAAAAATCTATTATTATTCTATATCTAAAATTAAAAACATTTAATTTCTATTAACAAAAACTATTCATTTAATAAGAAAAAAAACTATATCAAAAAAGATTAAAAAGCTATTAAAACTATTAAAAAATCCTATTAATATTCTAAAAAATTCTATATTATCTTAAAAAATCTATTAACTCCTAAAATGATTAAAGATCTATTTAAAAAGAATTAAAACTATTAAAAATCCTATTAAATCCTAAAATTATCTTAAAAAATCTATTAACTCCTAAAATGATTAAAGATCTATTTAAAAAGAATTAAAACTATTAAAAATCCTATTAAATCCTAAAAATGATTTAAGATCTATTTAAACCCTAAAAATGGCCAATAAAATCCAGAAAAATCATGATAATTCCCAGAGGAACAAAAATAAGCACCGAACGACACATAACACCGCGAGAGCGCACCAAATAGCCGGTAAAAATAAACGGGCACCGAAATATCCCAAAAATACGATTCTACCTATCTAAACTGATTAAAAAAAAACCTGAGACGCGAGACGAGAGCTGTGATCCCGATAAAACCAAAATAAATGAAAAATGTCCTGTATGCGATATGCAGATGCGAATGCGGTTATGCGTCGAAACATCGAGCCAGATACGAGACCCGGTTGGTCAAATTTTAGGGTGCAACAGCTGCCCCTATTCAAGCGGCTTGGACCTGAATGGTTGAAGAGCGCTCAGCCTTCAAACATTCAAAGGTAGATGACGGTTGAATACAAATGGAACCCTGAAATTTGCCAACCGCGGGAATATACTGCAAAGCTACTTAAGGAATAGCTTCCGAGGAACTGAAGTTCGGTTGTCACGGCAACAACTGGTCAATTTTCTGATAACTTTTCTTCTCCTTGTCAAACACCTGTGTGACGCCACAAGTATTGAAATAATGCTTCGCAAAGCAAACACCTTCCCATCTGTCATGGGATCTTTCTGTCGATTCCTGGTTCACGGCGAACCTGAGGAAACTCTCCTGGGGAATTCTGAATTGAACTGCCTGGCACCTATTCTGACGAAGGCGGCAACTTCAGAAATCTGATCAATGTCAATCTTTGTTGTTGTTTTTTTTTATGCTGACGTAACAACCAAATGAAGAATCACTCCGCTGGGGGAGACGAGAAGCTTAACCACACAACTCTGCAGGTGAACAAATTCGAAATCCAATGGGTAACCACCCTGGTCCATGTTTCGACATGCGTATGCTGGATAATGATGCAATGTTCTATACGGCCATGAATATGCTATGCGTTCTGTTTGGAAATGCGATGTCCAGACGACATGGATATACTATATGCTTGTATAAATGCAATGACTATATATGCGAATGCTAATGCAGGCTCGAGCTGCCAGAGAACACCAGGTCTGAAAACCACTTTGGCAAAATAAATGCCGAAGGTAGGCGCCAACTCTACTGGGGATGACCCGAAGTCACAGAACCATCTCAGCAAAATAAATGCCGGAAAAGGGAAATCAAATCCGCTGGGAATAACTGTCCTGCTGGAGGAATGGAAAGGCAACCCTGCTTGGCGACTTCACTGAGGAAAGAAAGAACAACTCTGCTTGGGGATGCTCCCTTCAAACCATTGGCAACTGATTGTACTTTGCGGGGATTGACCCGAGCTGGGATTGATTGCATGCAACACACTGCTGGAAATGCCCATATTATCAAGGATATCAATCTTAATTTGCTGAGGATACACCTGATCCTACTCTGATACGGGGTGAAAGACAATCTCGACTCTTCCGGGGATAATAAGCAACTTTCATCTGCTGAAGAGTAGCAATTCTGATTTAACAACATCCACAAGGATTTCAACCATTAATCGGAGCACTGGTATCCGTCGAGCTTCGTATCGGGGAACATGAAAACATGCGAGTCATTGGGAAATACTGTGTCAGACACCTTTAGGTTTTTGTTTTTCTGGTTTAGGATAAACATGGACTATGTACACAGTGGAAGATATGGAAAATACTAGACGAGAACTAGCATTCAAAGGTAGACTACCAGGCGAGAACTGATAGGAAAATTGATTTGGACATTTGAACGAAAATTGATTTTATATTTTGAACGTCAGACGGGGCTGACTAGATAACAGACTGAGAACATAGACAACCAGGCGAGAACTGGCTGAAAGCTGACGTACACCAGGCGAGAACTGGTATAACACTTGAAGAAACGGTGACCAGACGAAAACTGGTTACAATAAACTGCACCAGACGGGAACTGATGCTTACAATAAACTACACCAGACGGGAACTGATGTTTACAGAAGGGTGGGCCAGACGAGAACTGGACTTTGGAAATGACTGGTTACTGACACGCAACAGGTTTAAACTGCAGGATATTGATCCAACGACAACAAGGCTTCTTATTTGAAAGGTTCAGGTTTTTGATGACATGATTCCCCGATACTCAACTCTGGTTGGGGATAAACAAACTTGTTTGAACACCTTGCCCCAGTACGCTCAGCTGGGGATAAAAGACTGGCTTAAACAACTTGCTCCAATACAATTCAACTTGCCCCAATCTAACTCTTGGGAATACTTGCTCTGAACAGCTTGCTACGAGACGACTTCGAGAACATTTGCCCCGGTATCTGTACGACAAAAGGATTCAATCTCCAATTAAACACCTAACAACCTAGTTGATTTCAAAATTCTCTGCAGTGACTTGCCCCTGAATGAGCGTTCTAGCGACTTAACCTGATCTGATTATCCACCCAAAATATCTGCTTTCCAATCTCAACGCTCTGCATAGCTGCCCCTGATTGGCTCTCGAGAACACTCATTCTGATCAACTGCTTCTGCCCCTGATCATCTGAAGCTCCGGGACTTGTCCTCGGACTAACTGATTCTGAATTTACTGGAAGTCAATGCCTCTGATTCACTAGGCTTCACAACATACGCCATTCTGGTTCAGACTACTGAATTACTCAGTCCTGCTTGATTATTCCTGCTGGAATTTCTTCTATGCCAGCTACTAATCCTGCAATTAGAATCGTCTGTCTACGAATGGTAATCTTAATGCAGTGGTTATGCAGATTTTAAAAAAATTTGAGCTGTCACTCATTTACATGCTATGATTGTGAGTGACGAATGAAACAGAGTTCAAACGTAGTGCTTACGTGGTCAGTGAAAAATACAACAAGGATGTGACTAGCAAGTCATGAAGGAGTCCGGTTACTCAACCTTATCGTAATGCACTTCAGAATAAACCCTACCTCAATTAGGTCTTTTAAGGGTTGTATCGTGGTCGGGTTCACGGTTCGTGAAACAAAGGATATTTGGCTCAAATTTTGATTTGTACCCACCCCTTCTACGTGATGATCTCCGATCCTACGGTTCAGTTAACCTGGCACATGCGCTCGCCTCTTCGAGAGGTATGTTGAATGGTAAGAACCACAATTAAGGAACTCATAAAGCTTTTCTTCTAGAGTGATAGTTACTCCTTCTTCGCTTTCGGTGTCTGTGTACACGACTTTGTGATTTGCTGGGGAAAAAATTTTTTATCCCTCTTTTTTATTCTTTTGATTCCCTAATTTTTGCCTGGACTGACTCATTTTGAGTTCTTTTTGATTTTTTCCTTTTTTGAAGTCCAGCGGGATGCCCTGATTTTTGCCTAAGTATTAGCTTTCCAGCTTTTTCTTTCTTTTTACTTAGCGGGCTTTCTTTCTTCTTTCTTTTGGAACAAAGTCATGTGACACTGGTTGTCTTGATTGCTCCGAAAGGATTGTAACTGTCTCACCCCTGATTGGTGAGGTTTGACCTCTTGCTCGGTCAAGCTAACTGACAACTACCCTGCCCCGGGTTAAGATGTGAGGGTTTAAAAAGTCTGAAAAACTTCTACTTCCTGGCTCGAAGTGGTTAACAAGGGACTAACTCCTTATATCTCCAGTGTTTAGGGATTTGAAACAATGCCTTGTACGTCATCGGTACGGTCTTATCTGAAAGCATACGATCATTGGTTATGAGTTTATTTCATCATCCTCCCTCCAATATTTGCTAGTCACAGGGATAAAGTGGAGTGAATAAAATGCAAGTGTCAGTGCAATGCAGTAAATGAGCGACAGCGACATGATTAATTCAGAAAAATGCATAGTCACTTTATTACTATCACCATTCGAAACATACAATGTTTAAAAGCAGGTAGTAACTAACAGAAAAAGAAACTACAAATGCAAATGATATAAAAGCCTGAGGACTGCCAATGCTGAGGCGCCTGCTGATGCGTGTTTTTCGCAAGTGTACGAATCACGTCAAAGTAATATAAAAGATTATCGAATCCACAGAGACCAAGTGTCAATCTATCGTACCTGTTGTTATGGTGTTTATCTAAGGCAACTATTTTTAAGGGTTTTAGTAAGGGTGCAATGGTAAATAAAATTATAATTTTAAATAATAAATAAAAGACAGGCTCGAATGTAATTCACGTAATCAATGATAATCCAGTACTTGTTAATGGAACTACTTATGGGCAATGTTTTCTCCTTTGAAAAGAACTAATTTAACAGGAATTGTCGCTTTCGCGTATTCAGAACCGAGTTGTACTCTCTAATCAACCCCTCCTATTGTCACGGATAAAAAGGTGCGTACTGCGTTAGAGTAGTAAACCTATTTTTAAGAAATATAGTTTCTTAACAAAGTTGAAAAGTATTTTAACCTGGACTTCTTAGCAAAAAGAGGTTCTTATGAACCAGACTCTAAATCTCATAACGCGTCCGAAAATCGTTTTAAAATCTCTTTTCTTTTTAATCTAAAAACTCCTAATGAACTATACAAAGCGCTTTTGGCTGTTTTTGAAATAGTTAAAAACAATTACTTGAATTGAAAGATAAAATAGCCCTTAGGTGTTTCCACGAACAATTATACTGATTACTGGTTTAATTACGATCCTTACATTCTAACCTTTATGGGATTAGTTAGACATGATAAAGTAAATATTCTTTTTATAGTTTTTCATATGAGTAATTTAAAGCGAGTGCGGGAAGTAAACAAAGTAAATGTGCGAGTGCGGGAAGTAAACAAAGTAAATGTGCGAGTGCGGGAAATAAACAAAGTAAATGTGCGAGTGCGGGAAATAAACAAAGTAAATGTGCGAGTGTGGGAAATAAACAAAGTAAAGTGCGAGAAAATAAATAAAAGTAAAGCAATGCGGAAAAATAAAATACTAACTGGAATTAAAATGGCGGCAGGATTAACTTCCTCCAGAGTGCTCCAAAACTCGAACCACAGACAGATTACAGACTCGATCACTCGATTGCAGAGGCACCCCGATGTGGAATGGCAACTGCTTTATAACTGATATATGCCTAGAGAATTCTAATTCTGGATGAAGAAAAACGAAAATCTAAGGTCCTATTTATAGTAAAAACTGAAAGCATGAAATGACCGGGACGCCCCTCCACTAAAAAGTGGAGGTTATGAAATTTTGCCTTGTGGCGCCCGCCACAAGGTCATGGCGCCCGCCATGGTCCCTACAGGGGATGATGGAGTGGGGATCGTGGGTCTTGGAGGTTGAGGAGTGGTCTTGAGACGTGGCCACGTCATGGCTAACCCCATGGCGCCCGCCACGGTGGGTGCCGCAAGTGCAAAATGCTGAATTTCTAGGTTTTCGTCCGTTTTCACTCCTTTTTCGCTCCTTTTCCCGATTCAAGCTCCGATTATTATAAAAACCTGAAAACATAAGAAAACAAAGCAATAACAAAGCAAAACAACAATAAAAGCTAAGAATGCATGCGAAATCGGAGTCAGAAATACGGTGAATTTTAGTGTGATCAAATTCTCCCACACTTAAACCTTTGCTTGTCCTCAAGCAAACATTAAAGCTTAAGAAAATATGGTGTCAACACTTGTCTTTGGGCTAAAGGGATTCTAAGTTCAAGTCAGGATGCAGTGGCAGATACTAACTAAGTGAACCAAGGGTACCATAGTAACACAAACACAAACTTCAATCCTATATTAACCACTCCATGTCATCCCACGATACCTAGGCCTATCTTCTCATCTTTTTGTGTCCTTTTCATTCAGGCGCAATCACATTAAGCCCGTTATCCATACATGCTTCATAGTAGAGTGACCGATTAGTGATTCTGATCCATAACATAAGGTTTCTGGCACATAAGCATGTGTAAACCTGTTTTTATTTCGCCTAAATGTAGCTGCGGGGGATCGGATCGTAATCCGCCCTACCAAGTTCAGTGCCAGATACCTCTGAACCAACTAACAATAGGTGACTTGCAATTTTTTTTCTTTTTGTGGCAAAAATTTTTTTTCTTCTCTTTTTTTCGGTTTAAATGACTTTGTGAGGGTCACCTATACCAGAGTTTGCCTTTTTTTTTTTTTTATTTTTTTTTTTTATTAGCACTGGATCATTCACTTATATTCATCGGCCCCCTACGTAGAGTATGCTTAGGCCGGAGCTGACTGCTAAAATAAACTACTTAGGACAATTTTTTGAATGATAGTAAAGGCCATGGTGGTGGGGTTTAGGAGTGATTCCTATATTCAAGAGGTCTATGGTGCTAAAATGGTTCTGATGTTTCAAAAAGTTGACCTAAGTCACCACATCCTAATCTAAACCTGTCTCAAAGGCCAAAAAACATGTGAAACAACATTGTTTTCTTTTTAAAAATTTTCTGGTAAGGCTAAGGAAATGGGAAAAAATGAAGATGAACTAAAAAGACACTATACTGGTGACTCGTCAGACTCATGCTTTATCTAAGAAAAATAAATTACTGAAAAGGGAAATAACTGAAAGGAAATTAACTAAAAAGGGAAATAACAGAAAGCAATAAAATCCCCTCCCACACTTAAATCGAACATTGTCCCCAATGTTTCGAAATAAGATAAGGGGGGTAACCTGGAAAAAGACTACTGAGGAGGGGCACTGGTGCCTTCGCCGTCCTGATGTGATGGTCTGGAACGACGGGATCTACTACGATGCTGGTCCCTCCGGTCGAGTCGTGCTGATAAAGCAGCCTGAGCACTCCGGACCTCTCGAAGGTTACCCAAGATGGAACCCTGAGTAGCCTCTACAAGCTGGTAGTGTCGGCTGTTGAACTCTCTCTGACGGTTCTGCTCTAATGAAATATCGTTCAAGGTACGGCAAACGTTGCTATAAGCACGATCCGAAACCAATCGCGATTGTTGCATGAAGCTCATATTGTTCGTCAGCTGCTGTGAAATAGTAGAGAGAAGGCCATCACGCCTTTCTTCTCTAGCTGTCATATCACGCCACATCTCCTCGGTGACAAAGAATCCAGGAGCAGTACCTGCAACAGGGTTAGAGGAAGATGGTGCAGTGTGTGACTGTGAAGGACGATGGGGGGACATGTGAGGGATGGGAGACTGCTCTCTCCGATCATACTCATCATCAGTGTCATGTGCCTCCCCATCGGGAATATTAGGAGGAAGTGGACCCAAAACACGTGGAGCATTAAGATCATAGGTCCAGTTCCTTTCATCACGTACATCAGTACGTCTACTGCATGGTAAAGCAACAGATGGGATAGCTACCCCATGAACCATCAACTCATAACCACCTTCTCTCCTTGTTCGGCACAATTTCATGTCTTTCAGAAATTTTAAATTAATTGTGCGAGGAGGTAGTGGTTCAAGTGTAGCTATCTCATCATTCAGGCCAAGAGCCCGAGCAATAGACGTAACAAGCCCTCCAAAAACAATCGGTCCTGTTTTATTAGTAAATAAAGTCATGTGGGCAAGCATAAACGGGACCGGATTGATGTGGGTTCTAGTGAGGCATCCTTGCAAAAATAGTACATGCCAAAAGAAGTCTAAAAACTCTTATGGCCGGGTTGTGAATGGTCGACGCAAGTATCCCTTCAAAAGAATTAATTGAAGTACTTGAAAGCCTTAGCCAGAAGGTAAATACCTCGGCCGACCATTCAGCATCCAAAGGTGCCTCACAAATCGAACCTTCCCTATGAGGGATTCCTAACAAATCTGCTAGCTCATTGGTACTGAATTCATATTCAATTCCAAACAGTCTAAAAATAACAGTACCGACAGTGCTAGCAGTGTTAGGACTGACAGTGTATATCAAAGAACTCAAAAACTCAGTTGTCAGCCTCTCATAGGTAGGTTCCTGATTAATGAAAATATTATGCAAGCCTAGAAATTCTAATAAATTAAAAACACTATGATAAATACCCAAAGCATACAGACAGTTATCGTCGACGTACCTAGTCGAGAGGATTTCTCGACTTTGAAGCCTCTGAATAATTTTCCGTTGCCTTTCGCCCGGTCTTCCATCACGAAGAATAAATCCGTTGAACTCCATTGTTGAAAAGCTCCTTAGGTAGTGAAAATAGTAGAAAAGTGGTTTATGAGGGGAATGATAAAGTTTTGATTTTTTTGGTTTTTGATGGATGAAAATGGAAATGGATGTTGGATATGTTTTATGGATGGAGGGTATTTTGGAAATGGGGGAGCTTTAATGGGGTTCAAGGAGGATTTGGAAGGTTGGAAAAATGGGTTTTTGGTGAAGAAAGGGATGAAAATGGTGGAAATGGGGATTGAATCCCGTATTTGTTGATGGTACGGTGTGGCGCCCGCCACAGGGCCTATGGCGCCCGCCACAAGGCCAATTCCTGGGCCTTGTGGTTTTGGATCCTCCTTTGGGCCTTCCTTGCACCTTTGTCTTCCGGGGGGTCTGAATAGCGTTTTCTTCTTCTTTTCAAGGCATTGGCTTGCATATTTTTGTCTTATATATTTTTTCTTTGCACGACAAAAATAAAATAATTAAAAATCAAAAAAGAAAAAGAAAAATAAAAATTAGTGCATAATATGTATATATATATAAGGAATTCAAAGTGCATGAAAATATAAAAGTGGAAATGCGATAAATAAAAGGAAGTTAAATACTAGGGTAGTGCTGTCAGGGTGGAATGAGTCATGTGGTAGGTTTCTTATCCTGGCTTGATCCACGAATCTCAGCTATCTCCCTCCGAAGCTCGTCGATCGCCTGATGTAGAGCATCGGTCTCTGAGGCATGAGTGAGATCAGAAACCTGCATCTGTAACTCTAAGTCTGCCACTTCCTGCTTGAGCAGGGCAGTCTCCTTGCGGAGCTCATAAATCTGTGTTTGTAGGTCAGGTGGCTGCAGAGACATATTGTTAGACATAACAGTGATTCGGGGAGTAAGAGGTGTAGGAGTGTACTCAGCGGCGGGAGGCGATTTCGGCTCTTCGACAGTCTCTCCATAACCCTCTAGAGCATAACTCCAATTGGCAGGATCATGGACACTGGTCATCAGCGGATCTGGTAATGTAAAGTAGTGTATCGCTTCACCGTCGATCAGCAATCTAAACATGTTGGGCTCAAAAGAAGCCCTCCTCATCAGTCCTCTATCAAGACAAAAATCAATATCCAGGGTGGTGTAGCAGCAGAAGGTCCTGAGGTGCAATAGCTTGCGAGACAAACCCAATGCAGTAGCAATCTGTGTAATAATCCCACCGACATGGATGATTCCTACTGATGATCTGGCAACACTAGCAAGGCCCTTCAGTAGAAAGTTGCCACAAGCAACAGGGCGAGACTGAGTCGCACAAAACAGTAGGAAAATCTCCTTTTCACTTAGCAGTGTCTCTGTATCTGGAAAACCTAGGAAAGAATGTGCTAGAATCATCTGGAAGTACCTCAATGCAGGGTTGTGGATTACCTGAGAAAACTGGGTAGAAGGATCTTGGCTCCCTCCGCCTGATATTTTAGTCCAAAACTTTTCCACTTCTCTGCTCATAAAATACCCCATCGGAGTCTCTGGAATAGCATCAGGAGTAGTCTGGAAACCTAGTAAATCACCAAACTCTTTGTGAGAGAATGAGTAGTCAATCCCGAACAACCTGAAAACAGCGAGTCCATCGGGTCCAGCCCAAGGGTCATGATGAAACGAGCTGAGGAACTCAAGAGTCAAGTTCCTATAAGTGTTGTTCCTGTCGTCAAACTGGTCCCACTGGAGTTGATGGCATAAAAATCTGACGCTTGGCTCTATCCCCAAGGCATCCATGCAGTCATGGTCAGGGTACCTGGTAGGAGCCATAGGGCGTCTCATGTGAACATAGTAACGCTCTCTCTGTGCATCATCTCTAAAGGCCACGTGCATGTCATCAGGGTTCTGCATTCTGTACAAGGTTAGCAAACAAGTCCTGAAAGCACATAAAACATTCAATCGTGAGTCCTGACATAATAATAAAATAAACAAATTAAAATAAAGTAAAAATAAAAATAAAAAGTACAAAAATAAGAAAAACCATGGGTTGCCTCCCAGGCAGCGCTTGTTTAACGTCATTAGCTCGACGACCGATATTTAAACATCATTGGAAGGATATGGTGGATCACTCAGAGTATGACAGGTGTATGTTGTTGGAATGTCACCTCCTTCGTAGGGCTTCAACCTCTGTCCATTGACTATGAACGGTTTACATGTTTGGTTCTTGATTTCAATAGCACCGGATCTCAGGATCTTAGATACTTCGAAAGGGCCAGTCCATCTCGAACGGAGTTTACCTGGAAATAGTCGTAACCTAGAATCGAACAGGAGAACAGGATCGCCTATTTTGAAGTCTCTTCTTATGATTCTTTTGTCATGCCAAGCTTTTGTTCTTTCTTTGTATATGATGGCATTTTCGTAGGCAGATTGTCTGAGCTCTTCTAATTTGTGGATATCAAGGATACGTTTCTCACCAGCTGTCAAGTAATCCAAATTCAAAGTTTTGATGGCCCAATAGGCCTTATGCTCCAACTCAAATGGTAAGTGACATGATTTTCCATAGACCAGTTGATAAGGGGTTGTTCCTATAGGAGTTTTGAAAGCGGTTCTATAGGCCCATAATGCTTCTTGAAGTTTCTGCGACCAATCTTTTCTAGATATAGAGACAGTCTTCTCGAGGATTTGTTTTATCTCCCTATTAGATACTTCCACTTGTCCATTGGTCTGTGGGTGGTATGGTGTTGCTACTCTATGCTTAACTCCATACTTGCTTAAAAGTTTATCAAATATTCTCGATATGAAGTGTGATCCTCCATCACTTATGACTAAACGGGGTGTTCCAAACCTGGGAAATATATAATTCTTGAATAATTTGATGACTACTCTGGTGTCGTTTGTGGGTGCGGCGATAGCTTCAATCCATTTAGACACGTAGTCAACAGCTACTAATATGTACTGATTTCCAAAAGATGGTGGGAACGGTCCCATAAAGTCCATACCCGATACGTCGAAGAGTTCTACTTCTTGGATATTTCTTAACGGCATTTCATTACGTCTTGAAATATTTCCTGTGCGTTGGCATCTGTCACACTTGACAATGAAAGCATGGACATCACGCCACATAGTAGGCCAGAATAGGCCAGCTTGAAGAATCTTGGCGTAGGTCTTAGATGTGCTTGCATGTCCACCATAGGGTGCAGAGTGACAATGCTCAATTATATTATTTACCTCTTCTTCTGGAACACAACGGCGGAAAATGCCATCTTTACCTCTCTTGAAAAGAAATGGATCGTCCCAATAGAAGTTTCTCACATCACTATAGAACTTCTTCTTCTGGTGGTAGTTTAGATCAGGGGGTATGATGTCAGCGGCTAGGTAATTAACAAAATCTGCATACCAAGGTACATTGCTTATAGCTAAGGATTTATGAAATTGCTCATGAGGGTCTGGGTTATCATCTTCAATGGTTTCTAGTTGGGCTATCAGTCTATCGTAGGCAGAATCGTCATTTATGGGTACTGGATCAGGTTTCAGGTATTCTAGCCTAGATAGGTGATCAGCTACCACATTATCAGTGCCTTTCTTGTCACGGATATCCAAATCAAACTCTTGTAATAATAGAATCCATCGAAGTAACCTAGGCTTGGCATCCTTTTTGCTTAGTAAGTAACGAATGGCAGCATGGTCGGTGTAAACTATAATCTTGGCTCCTACTAGATAAGATCTAAATTTGTCTATTGCAAAAACTACAGCTAGGAGCTCTTTTTCGGTTGTTGCGTAGTTGAGCTGTGCAGCGTCTAGGGTTCTACTGGCATAATAAATCACATGTAACTTCTTATCTTTTCTCTGACCTAGAACGGCTCCAACAGCATAATCACTGGCGTCACACATTATCTCAAACGGTTCCGACCAATCAGGGGGTTTCATTATAGGTGCTGAAATCAGAGCTTGCTTCAGAAGATTAAATGCTTCAGTACATTTTTCATCGAAGATGAACTCAGCATCTTTCATTAAAAGACCAGTTAAGGGCTTTGTTATTTTGGAGAAATCCTTGATAAAACGTCGGTAAAATCCGGCATGTCCAAGAAAACTTCTTATCTCCCTGATAGTCTTCGGCGGTTTTAGATTCTCTATGACTTCTATTTTTGCTTTATCTACCTCTATACCTTTTTCGGAAACTATATGTCCTAAAACAATCCCTTCGGTGACCATGAAATGACATTTTTCCCAATTTAGCACAAGGTTTACCTCCACACATCTCCCCAGGATTTTCTCAAGGTTGACAAGACAATTTTTGAAATCTGACCCACAAACTGAGAAATCGTCCATAAATACTTCCATGATTCCATCCAAATAATCAGCAAAGATAGACATCATGCAGCGTTGGAAAGTTGCAGGAGCATTACAAAGTCCAAAAGGCATTCTTCTATAGGCAAAGGTTCCAACTGGGCATGTAAAGGTAGTTTTTTCTTGATCTTCGGGGTGAATAGGTATTTGGAAGAATCCTGAATATCCATCTAAATAACAAAAGTAAGAGTGTCTGGCTAGGCGCTCCAACATTTGGTCTATGAATGGTAATGGGAAATGGTCCTTCCTAGTTGCTTTATTTAATTTTCTATAATCTATGCACATACGCCAACCTCCATCAGTTCTTTTTGCTACAGGTTCGCCCTTCTCGTTTTGCACGACTGTGATGCCTCCCTTTTTAGGTACTACATGCACAGGACTCACCCATTTACTGTCCGAGATCTGATATATTATACCTGCCTCTAGTAACTTAAGAACTTCAGTCTTAACTACAGTACTCATTATAGGATTTATTCTACATTGGTGTTCTCTAGAAGGTTTTGAATCTTCTTCAAGCAAAATCCGATGCATGCATACGGATGGGCTTATTCCTTTTAGATCAGAGATCTTATATCCTAAGGCTGAGGGGTACCTACGTAAAACTTCTAATAATTGATCGGTTTCTTCTTGGTTTAAGGTAGCATTGACTATAACTGGACGGTTCATATCTTCATCAAGAAATTCATATCTCAGGTTTTTAGGCAGTTCCTTAAGTTTTACGGTCGGTTTTATAGGGCAAGGCATAGGATCTGGGGTAAGAGATAAACATTCGTGAAGGTTATCATCAATGTAGGGTGTTTTATAATTGTCATCTTCCAAAATAAGGGTTGATGGCAATTTTATAGATTCAGTTTCTTCTTCTTGTTCTAATTCCCTAATACATTCTTCGATGATATCTAAGGCATAACAAGAATCTCCTATCACAGGTGCCATAAGAAATTTTGACAATATAAATTCTATCTTCTGGCCACCTACCTCAAAAGTTAGTTTTCCCTTTTTAACATCTATTACGGCTCCAGCAGTCGATAAGAACGGTCTACTTAGGAGGATTGGTATGTCGTCATCTTCTTTAATGTCCATGACAACAAAATCAGTAGGTATAAACAGCTGACCTATCCTAACAGGGACGTCTTCAAGTATGCTTATAGGGTATTTAACGGATCTATCGGCTAATTGAAGTGACATCTTAGTAGGTTGTAATTCTCCTAAGTTTAATCTCTCACAAACTGCTAAAGGCATTAAGCTCACACTAGCTCCTAAGTCTAGAAAAGCTTTTTCGATGACATGATTCCCCAAAACACAAGGAATGGAAAAATTTCCGGGATCTTTATCTTTCTTTGCTAACCTATTTTCGGAAATAGAATTACATTCCACGGGTTTCGGATCTTCGAGTCTACGTTTATTTGTAAGTATGTCTTTGAGAAACTTAGCATAAGAAGGTATTTGGGTGATGGCTTCTGTAAAGGGGATTTCTACGTGAAGTTTTTCTATAACCTTAACGAATTTTTGATATTGATTATCGATTTGGGTTTTCTTTAATCTTTGAGGGTAAGGTATTGGTGGTTTGTATGGCGGTGGCGGTACATAGGTTTTATTTTTAGGTTCTTCTCCTTTTTCTTGACTTTCCGGGGTTTCAGGCTTCTCTGGTTCCTTTTCCTCATTCCTCTCAGAAGTTTCGGGCTCACTTAATCTAGGGTTTAAAGGTTCCTTATAAGCGGTTCCACTTCGTAGAGTAATGGCATTAGCTTGCCCTTTCGGGTTTTGTTGAGGTTGTCCAGGGAACTGTCCTCCAGGTGTAGTCTGTGGGGCTTGGTTTAACGCTACCTGAGAGATCTGGGTTTCAAGCATCTTATTATGAGTAATAATTTGATCAACCTTGGTTCCTAACTTGGTAATTAGTTCGTTAACATGGACGTTATGGTTCATGAACTCTTTGTTTTGTTGTTTTTGAGCAACGATAAAATCTTTTACAACTTCCTCAAAGCTCGGGCTAGGTGGTACAGGTTGCATAGGTTGATTTGTTCTAGGGGCTTGGTAACCTTGTTGTCTCGGAGGTGCGGTATTTTGGATAGGGTTATTATTTTTGTAGGAGAAGTTTGGGTGATTCCTCCATCCAGGGTTATATGTGTTTGAAAATGGGTTCCCTTGGGTATAGTTCACTTGCTCAGTGTTGGTTTCATTCAACAGATTGCATTCGGCGGATTGGTGTCCTTGCGTTCCACATATCTCACAATTCGGCGAAACTGCGGCAACAGTATTCGGAGTTGTACACATATGTTCGACTCTAAGGGCCAACGCGTCCATTTTAGCCTGCATCATGTCTATAGAGCTTAGCTCATGTATTCCTCCTTGGGCTTCCTTCTTTTCCACTGTCGCTCGTTCTACTCCCCATGATTGATGGTTTTGGGCCATATCCTCGATAAGGGCACTAGCTTCAGGGTAAGGTTTGTTCATCAGTGCGCCACCAGCGGCAGCGTCGATGGTCATTTTAGTGTTATAAAGAAGTCCATTATAGAAGGTTTGGATGATTAGCCAATTCTCTAGGCCATGGTGTGGGCATGCTCTTAATAGTTCTTTATATCTCTCCCAGGCTTCGAACAACGACTCTCCTTGGTGTTGGGTAAATCTAGTTATTAGGTTTCGAAGAAGAGCGGTCTTACTTGGGGGAAAATATCTAGCAAGGAAAACTTTTCTAAGGTCATCCCAAGTTGTTATTGAATTGGGTGGAAGGGAATCTAACCATGATAGAGCTTTATCTCTGAGGGAAAAGGGAAATAATCTTAAGCGTATTGCCTCAGGAGAAGCTCCATTGGTTTTAAAGGTGTCTGCTAATTGAAGAAAGTTTTTTAAATGTTGGTTCGGGTTATCAGTAGCGAGACCTGCGAATTGTCTCTGTTGCACTAATTGCAGCAGGGATGGCTTAAGTTCAAAATTATTGGCTGGGATAGCGGGGTTTACTATACTGGAACTAGGTTCCTCGTTTGATGGTTGGGCGAAGTCCTTAAGAGGTCTTCGATTTTGATCTTCGGCCATAGCTCTCCTATTCCTATGGAAAAATAAACGTGCGCGAGCGTAACGTTCAGGTTCAGCTAGAGGGTCTACTAAACTTCTGGCACTGCGAGTCTTTCGCATTGACCGGTGGGTAACAACCTTAGTCTAAACGGTATAACTACAGGGTAATGAAATTTGACGATATTGGTCCCCGGCAACGGCGCCAAAAACTTGATGCGTGTTTTTCGCAAGTGTACGAATCACGTCAAAGTAATATAAAAGATTATCGAATCCACAGAGACCAAGTGTCAATCTATCGTACCTGTTGTTATGGTGTTTATCTAAGGCAACTATTTTTAAGGGTTTTAGTAAGGGTGCAATGGTAAATAAAATTATAATTTTAAATAATAAATAAAAGACAGGCTCGAATGTAATTCACGTAATCAATGATAATCCAGTACTTGTTAATGGAACTACTTATGGGCAATGTTTTCTCCTTTGAAAAGAACTAATTTAACAGGAACTGTCGCTTTCGCGTATTCAGAACCGAGTTGTACTCTCTAATCAACCCCTCCTATTGTCACGGATAAAAAGGTGCGTACTGCGTTAGAGTAGTAAACCTATTTTTAAGAAATATAGTTTCTTAACAAAGTTGAAAAGTATTTTAACCTGGACTTCTTAGCAAAAAGAGGTTCTTATGAACCAGACTCTAAATCTCATAACACGTCCGAAAATCGTTTTAAAATCTCTTTTCTTTTTAATCTAAAAACTCCTAATGAACTATACAAAGCGCTTTTGGCTGTTTTTGAAATAGTTAAAAACAATTACTTGAATTGAAAGATAAAATAGCCCTTAGGTGTTTCCACGAACAATTATACTGATTACTGGTTTAATTACGATCCTTACATTCTAACCTTTATGGGATTAGTTAGACATGATAAAGTAAATATTCTTTTTATAGTTTTTCATATGAGTAATTTAAAGCGAGTGCGGGAAGTAAACAAAGTAAATGTGCGAGTGCGGGAAGTAAACAAAGTAAATGTGCGAGTGCGGGAAATAAACAAAGTAAATGTGCGAGTGCGGGAAATAAACAAAGTAAATGTGCGAGTGCGGGAAATAAACAAAGTAAAGTGCGAGAAAATAAATAAAAGTAAAGCAATGCGGAAAAATAAAATACTAACTGGAATTAAAATGGCGGCAGGATTAACTTCCTCCAGAGTGCTCCAAAACTCGAACCACAGACAGATTACAGACTCGATCACTCGATTGCAGAGGCACCCCGATGTGGAATGGCAACTGCTTTATAACTGATATATGCCTAGAGAATTCTAATTCTGGATGAAGAAAAACGAAAATCTAAGGTCCTATTTATAGTAAAAACTGAAAGCATGAAATGACCGGGACGCCCCTCCACTAAAAAGTGGAGGTTATGAAATTTTGCCTTGTGGCGCCCGCCACAAGGTCATGGCGCCCGCCATGGTCCCTACAGGGGATGATGGAGTGGGGATCGTGGGTCTTGGAGGTTGAGGAGTGGTCTTGAGACGTGGCCACGTCATGGCTAACCCCATGGCGCCCGCCACGGTGGGTGCCGCAAGTGCAAAATGCTGAATTTCTAGGTTTTCGTCCGTTTTCACTCCTTTTTCGCTCCTTTTCCCGATTCAAGCTCCGATTATTATAAAAACCTGAAAACATAAGAAAACAAAGCAATAACAAAGCAAAACAACAATAAAAGCTAAGAATGCATGCGAAATCGGAGTCAGAAATACGGTGAATTTTAGTGTGATCACCTGCCTGTCTGAATCACTGGCTTTTGCTGGGGAATACCTTCCGAGTCTACGAGCTTAGACAGCTGAGCGGTTAGGATGAACAAACAGAAACCCTTCTAGAAAGGAAATGCGATCTTGGTCAATCAACTGCTGTACCTTCGCCTGAAATGCTTTACAATCTTCGGTCGAATGCCCTGGAGAGCCACCATGATAACCACACTGAACGTGGGGATTATACCCAGGAGGGTAAGGTTCTGGGACTGGCTTAAGAGCTTTAGGTTCCACCAAAGACTTCTGGATCAGAGATTGTAGCAACTGGCTATACGGCATAGGCACTGGGTGAGAAGGACCATTCCTTCGTTCCAAGTTGTTGCGAGGTCTGTTCTGATTCTGACGCTGATTCTGGTAACCTCGGCCACGAGTTTGCTGCTTTGCAATGGAAGCGACATAAGATTCCTGATATGGTGCCCCAGGTACGGCTGTCTGTTCAGTATAACAAGCCACGGGAGGTACTGATCTCTGATAAGATGATGAACCAACAAAATTCACTGATTCGCTTCGAGGATATTCAACCTTTGGCATGATTGAGTTGATCACAACTTCTTCTTCACTCTGATAGTCACAAGGGTATTCAGTTTCACCAGCTTGATCATATGAGGTAATCTGAATTTTCCCCATTCTTATGGAGTACTCGAGGTGTTCTCCTAATGCTACCACGTCAGAGAAACTTGCCGGAATTCCGAGCAATCTTTTGAAGTACGGATATTGTAGGGAATCTACAAACATGCTTGCCAGCTCTTGGTCTAACAGCGGGGGACGCACTCTAGCAGCAAATTCTCTCCATCTCTGAGCATACCTCCTGATAGGTTCATTGATCTCTTGAGACAACTCTTGCAAATGCATGCGATAGGGAGCAATGTCTAGGTTATAATCGTACTGCTTCAGAAAAGCTCTGGCTAAATCCATCCATGATTGAATCTGATTTCTCTCTAACTGCATATACCACCTTAAAGATGCCCCAGTCAGACTATCTTGAAAGCAATGGATCATCAGTTTGTCATCTCGCGCAAACGCGGTCATTCTTCGACAGAACATCATCAAATGCAGCTTCGGACAACTATCTCCCGTGTACTTTTCGAACTTCGGCACTTTGAACTTGTAAGGCAACACCAGATCAGGAACCAAACACATGCCTACAGCATCCAGGTTAACAGCATCTTTGGCTTTCAAAGCTTTCAATCCTTCTTCCAATGCTCGGAGTCTTCTAGCCTGGTCGAGAGCTCTTGGATCTACCATCCCAGCCATTGGAATATCTCTTCGGTAATTCATCACGGGGAAAGCAACACCTTGATTGTTAACAGGAGGAGGACGCTCATTCCGGGCAACAAACTACTCATGTCGATCTCGGTTCTCAACAGAAGGCTGTACAACTTAGTCTGCAGCAATGTTGTTCACTTGCGGGAAGTCTTCCATAGAATCATATAGAGGGTTGGACGCCATAGTGAACCCCGTCAGGGTGTTAGGAGACTGGAAATTGCCTTCAGACATAGCTACCAATAATCTTCAGCTGACTTCAATGCTTGACTTTGCTCAAATCTACTCAACCCCTAGGTCGGTCTTCTGACAATCAGCAGCTGCTCAATCCAAATTCCGGGTAATTACCTTCAAAAAACACAGGCTGGATCAGAACTCTGGCTAGCTGGAGGATGATATGCAATGCAACACTGATATGCACATGATATGCAAGATGCAGCAAACAGCGGGACCACAGCCCCCACACAATCTGAATATTGCTGCGCTGCTGACGGAGACGTTCTCTGAAGAGAAGACCAATATAACGGGTAGGTTGGAAGTCAAGTTTCCTGCAAAAAAAAAAAAACCCCCCACTCACAGGTATGGACCTATATCTGACAAGGTACGGCATCCTATGCGGTCGTCAGCGTCACAGACTTTCAAGACTGAAGATACGATTCCCAGAAGGAGTGGCATCATCAAGTCCTGAAGAGGCCTCACTTAGCTAACTTCCAAATGATCGGTTCCCAGAGTCGACAATCCAACTGACCAAACGACCCCCTCGACCCAAAGGGTAGAAAAAGAAGTCAACCAGAAGAACCTCGTCCGAGTGTAGATTTCGCGGGACACTAGTACAAGCAAAGCCGGTACGCGCCCACTAATTTCTACTCTAAGTCTAAGGTGCACTCCAAGCCCAGGTCCGACTTATCTCTCATCATAGAACACCCGTAACACCCCAACAGCAACAGATAATATCGATAAATAAGCCCCAATAGACAAGCAAACAAGCGCTAGGATTGACTCTCTCTTAGGGGACGTTGGATCCCACATGCATAAGGACTATCGCAGTCCTTAGCAGCCAGGGGACGTTGGATCCCCAGCAGAGTCGCCAGCTGTCGCTACTGCGAAAATCGGCGCCGGCTGAACAGAAGAGTCGCCACCGTGCGTTATTTATCCCAACGGCGGGAAAGGAAACGCTAAGAGTAAACCTCGCAAAAAACGGGGAAAGGTATGGTCATCGCAACCAAAACCTGGGTTCGGGAGTCGGTTACGCAAGGGGAAGGTATTAGCACCCCTCACGTCCGTCGTACTCGACGGGATCCACGCTTGCTTGGTTGTCTAAAGGATGCAAACAATCTATCTACGGCTGCTAAATCTAAACGGAAGGGAATTGACTCGATAGAGCGTTGCACTCTATGCCTACGTATTCTCAAGAGAGAAAGTCAGAGTCAACGTAGTTCGGGACTACAGGGAAAATTGGCTCGCCAAGACCTCGCGTCTTGTGCCTACGTACTTCCACACCGCATGGAAGATCAGAGCTTTACGTAGTTCAGGCTAACTACGGCTAAACAAGGCATTCTCACACAACAGTGAGAAAAACAACTGGTTTCAAAGGTTCGGGGACCTATGGGCACAACTATGGTTTGGTCTCAAATGCACTTGGGCAAGAGAGAAAAAGGGGTAACAATTAGTCGTCAGCGGGAAAGTCTCGATCGCACAGCAGCGAGAGAACAAATAGTTAGTTGTTAGTGTGCTCGCTAGGATATCGCATCCTATGCCTACATATTCTCGTCTGGTACGAGAAATCAGAGCAGCTGTAGTTCGGCTACTTCGGGACCACAGCTCAAATCTCGTTTTATTAACATTCTGAAAAATGATTACAATGGATGAATACTGAAAAATAATCTCCTAGGAAATACTATCCTATCCTATCCTGAAAAATCGAATGAAAAATAGTCCCCTAACAAGTGGACTTCTAATTCTATCTCTAAAATGGTAAAATAAACTCCTATGAAAAAATGTCTATAAAAAATATTGAGTCTGCAAAGTAATATTTTTTATTATTTTTTTCTCACTATTTTCTTCTATTCTTTTTTCCATGTTTCTTTTTTCAATGTTATTTCTTAAAATATTTTTCCTTCTATTTTCTACATTTTTTTCACCATCTTTTCCACTATTTTTCTTTCTCTATTTTCCTTTTTCGATATTGGATTTTTTTTCTTTTCAAATTCTTTTTTTTCTAAAATATATTTTCTTTTATATCTTTTTTCTATTTTTCATAACAACTATATATGCAAAATATAAAAGAAAAGAAAAATAAGGGGAGGGGGTATGGTTACAAGGGGGAGTGATAAAGCAAAAAAATAAAGAAACAAATGAGTTGGGCCCAGCCCAGCAGCTGGTGCTGCCAAAAACGGATGGGGAGGTGCTGGCCAGAATGCAGGGTGTATGTCCAGAAACAAGTTGGGCTCAGCCCATGGTCACAGAACTCACGGAGGGGGGTGCAGCGAAGTGGACCAGGGTGTGTACGGACAAAGAAAAAAAACTCTTTGGGCTTGAGGCCCAATCCAACATTCAGCCCTCTCTCTCTCGCGCCCCCAAAACCCTAATCCTTCCTTTCCTCCCACCTTCACTGTTCACCTCTCAGCACCGCCACCTTCCCTCTTTGACTCCTCTCTCTCCGTTCATCACCCTTACCAAGACTCCCCCTCAATCTTTGCCTTGAATCAACAGCAGATGAACAACAAAAAATCGTATTACGAATCTACCCAACCAGACTTTAAACAATGTCCTGTGTATCAATAGGAGATCTGATGAACCTGAAAGAAGCTTTTGGAGAAGTTCTGGGCGGAGAAGAATGGAAGACGCTCCGGAAGAAGATGTTCCATGAACTCGAACCTGGAAATAAGTTGACAATCGGCGATGGATGATGAAGCTCGTTGGGGAAGATTCTTGAGATTGAAGAACGATGACGACAATGATTCTGGAGATTGGATCGAAGGCTTGATGAGATCGAGGAAAGACGGAGATCTGGACATTTTCTGGTGAATCTCAGGAAGGCCTTGATGAAGAAGCATGCGCTGGAGGTTTGATGATGATGTTTTGAGATCTTCTGAACGCTTCTTGAAGGTTGGTGAAGCAATGAAGTTGGATGTATTCCAGAACTTATTGAAGAAACTGGAAATTGTGAAGAACATGGTTGAACTCGATGAATGCTTATGAGTTTCTGGAAAACAGCTGAAGAACACACGGGAGGTTCTTGAAATTTCTTCTTGAAACGACGTGAAGCCCTTGGATCTCGATGAGCTCAAGAACGATCGAAGATCTGACGAATTCAGATGAGCGAATCTGGAGAGTTGAAGATTGGTGGAACCTGATGATTATCGGAGAAGGAAGATGGTTGCGGTTGATTGGTGATAAACAGTGGTTCCTGGAAATTTTGAGGCTTCAGATGATGGAGGTTAGAGGAGGAAGATGAAGGCTGTGGGAGAATCTGGGGTTTTTTGCATTTCCGGTGAAGGGTGCGGTGGCCGGAAGTGGTTGGTGTCGCCGGCGATGGACTGGTACGGTGGTTGCATGGCCGCCGGCCATGCAACCGGTGGGGGATAGGAGGGAGGCACGTGGCAAGGTAGTGGGAAGGCTCACCGCATGTGAGACGCATGGTGTGATGCGTGGCAGGGTGAGAGAGAGACTCTGAGGTGAGGTGGCGTGTGAGGGTGGAATAACGTGGGTCCCTCCTCTCTGAACACGTGGCTTCTGAGCTTTTATAGCACTGGGGTTCTCTGGACGCTTCTAGAAACTTCTAGACTTGGCTGGACATTCTGGATAGAACTTGGACCCTTCTGGCTGCATTGGGCTTTGCTGAATGGAAAACGAGGCCCACCAAAAAACTGATAAGAAGTCCAAAAAAACTGCATAAAAATGGATTAAAACAAGATTAAAACTAATTGAGAGCTAACCCTAATTAACCATTAAAACTCAATTAATTCTAACAATGAAAATTATCCTAAGGATCTATTAACTCTAATTAAACTATAAACCAATAAAACTCTAATACTCCCACTAACCAACAAACATTCTAATAATCCTATATTAAATTCTAAAAAACGATATTATTTATTAAAAGAAAATCTATTACTCTAATAAAACTATTAAAAAAACTATATTTTCTATTAAACTCTATTTACTAATAAAAGAAAAAAAATCTATTATTATTCTATATCTAAAATTAAAAACATTTAATTTCTATTAACAAAAACTATTCATTTAATAAGAAAAAAACTATATCAAAAAAGATTAAAAAGCTATTAAAACTATTAAAAAATCCTATTAATATTCTAAAAAATTCTATATTATCTTAAAAAATCTATTAACTCCTAAAATGATTAAAGATCTATTTAAAAAGAATTAAAACTATTAAAAATCCTATTAAATCCTAAAATTATCTTAAAAAATCTATTAACTCCTAAAATGATTAAAGATCTATTTAAAAAGAATTAAAACTATTAAAAATCCTATTAAATCCTAAAAATGATTTAAAATCTATTTAAACCCTAAAAATGGCCAATAAAATCCAGAAAAATCACGATAATTCCCAGAGGAACAAAATAAGCACCGAACGACACATAACACCGCGAGAGCGCACCAAATAGCCGATAAAAATAAACGGGCACCGAAATATCCCAAAAATACGATTCTACCTATCTAAACTGATTAAAAAAAACCTGAGACGCGAGACGAGAGCTGTGATCCCGATAAAACCAAAATAAATGAAAAATGTCCTGTATGCGATATGCAGATGCGAATGCGGTTATGCGTCGAAACATCGAGCCAGATACGAGACCCGGTTGGTCAAATTTTAGGGTGCAACAGCTGCCCCTATTCAAGCGGCTTGGACCTGAATGGTTGAAGAGCGCTCAGCCTTCAAACATTCAAAGGTAGATGACGGTTGAATACAAATGGAACCCTGAAATTTGCCAACCGCGGGAATATACTGCAAAGCTGCTTAAGGAATAGCTTCCGAGGAACTGAAGTTCGGTTGTCACGGCAACAACTGGTCAATTTTCTGATAACTTTTCTTCTCCTTGTCAACACCTGTGTGACGCCACAAGTATTGAAATAATGCTTCGCAAAGCAAACACCTTCCCATCTGTCATGGGATCTTTCTGTCGATTCCTGGTTCACGGCGAACCTGAGGAAACTCTCCTGGGGAATTCTGAATTGAACTGCCTGGCACCTATTCTGACGAAGGTGGCAGCTTCAGAAATCTGATCAATGTCAATCTTTGTTGTTGTTTTTTTTTGATGCTGACGTAACAACCAAATGAAGAATCACTCCGCTGGGGGAGACGAGAAGCTTAACCACACAACTCTGCAGGTGAACAAATTCGAAATCCAATGGGTAACCATCCTGGTCCATGTTTCGACATGCGTATGCTGGATAATGATGCAATGTTCTATACGGCATGAATATGCTATGCGTTCTGTTTGGAAATGCGATGTCCAGACGGCATGGATATACTATATGCTTGTATAAATGCAATGACTATATATGCGAATGCTAATGCAGGCTCGAGCTGCCAGAGAACACCAGGTCTGAAAACCACTTTGGCAAAATAAATGCCGAAGGTAGGCGCCAACTCTACTGGGGATGAACCGAAGTCACAGAACCATCTCAGCAAAATAAATGCCGGAAAAGGGAAATCAAATCCGCTGGGAATAACTGTCCTGCTGGAGGAATGGAAAGGCAACCCTGCTTGGCGACTTCACTGAGGAAAGAAAGAACAACTCTGCTTGGGGATGCTCCCTTCAAACCATTGGCAACTGATTGTACTTTGCGGGGATTGACCCGAGCTGGGATTGATTGCATGCAGCACACTGCTGGAAATGCCCCTATTATCAAGGATATCAATCTTAATCTGCTGAGGATACTCCTGATCCTACTCTGATACGGGGTGAAAGACAATCTCGACTCTTCCGGGGATAATAAGCAACTTTCATCTGCTGAAGAGTAGCAATTCTGATTTAACAACATCCACAAGGATTTCAACCATTAATCGGAGCACTGGTATCCGTCGAGCTTCGTATCGGGGAACATGAAAACATGCGAGTCATTGGGAAATACTGTGTCAGACACCTTTAGGTTTTTGTTTTTCTGGTTTAGGATAAACATGGACTATGTACACAGTGGAAGATATGGAAAATACTAGACGAGAACTAGCATTCAAAGGTAGTTACGCTCATCACACGGGGTCGGCCCAATCCATCTCTCCGTCGTGGAGGGCCTAGCTCATTGATCAGTTGTCGCTCGCGGATCAAAACGAGGGTTTTTGATGAAAACGTAATACAGCGACAATTCAACTCGGATATCGTCTCAAGGATTCTTTTATGTGATTAATCTTCCAAATTCTAAATGGAGGGGGAGTTGGTTTGGTTTTTGATCGGATAAATAAAGAAAATGCAATTAAGCGGTTAAAATAAGTGATTATCAAAATAAGTCAATCTACTATTTTCGGTTCCGGCTTATCACGGGTTTCTACCTTACCAATTTCCTAAGCGATTTCGATCTCTATTCGATTCCTATGTCAATTAACAAGCGCAAAAGACATAAACTAGATTAACAATCCTATATTCCAAATTAAGCAAACGGATTAAGTTTTCGTGAATTAAGCAAACACGAATTATAAACGCGAATTAACGACAAAACGACGTAACGACGAATAAAAGCTAAGGATGCAATCATACGAATTTAATCAAAACAATTCTATAAACTAACAGATTAAGCAAAAGCAATTCATAGAATAGTGTTTAAAGAGAAACGAATTAGATTGATAAAGTAAAAACCTCAAAGCGTTGGAACGCGATTACAGCATAATGACTATAAGGAATTAGCTCTCCACGGTTCTCTCAAAGCTCCGAATGTATTTTTCGTGAAAATGTAACTAGGTGAACAGTAACACGAGTATTTTTTCTTTAACAAGAAAGCAAATTTGGGTCATAACCCAACTGGGTCGAAAACATAACCCAGGCCCAATACATGACCCAACACTAAAATAAAATTCTAATGCAGTAACTTCAAACGGAATTCTGGAATTTTGGGCTCCGAATCTGACTTCGACTCCAACACGAAAGTCGTAGCTCTCTCTCTTAGCTTTCCGACGAATTTTAGAACGCCTCAAACGGATTTCCGGAACTCCAGTTATGATTGTTTCCGTGCAGACTGCTAAAGCTGAAAAATAAGTGCGGAAATCAAATTAAGCCAAAAATAAAATAAAATATAAAAACAAAATAAAACATAAAAATAATCTAGATAAAGTAAAAAAATGCCTAAGTAAAAATATAGGAGAAAGTGCATAAATATGCACTGATCACTCATCACGCTGGGAGCGCTTAAGCGTCTCCCCATAGACACAAACCTTAGGATCTATGACATTTTGATATTAATGATTATAGGAATACCTTAACGAATATAATGAGAAAGATTTTTAGACAATGGCAACGATAATTCTAAAATACAAAAGTGTATAGACAAGTATTTGCCACTGGTTGGCTTGTGGATTTTTCTCAACCGGTACTCGTAATGTCTTGAAAACTCTTCGAATGGGGATAAAAAGAGATAATCTTCTTATAGGATGATATATTTGTGATCATAGTCTATATATAGAATGATACTCATTTAGAATTCTCATTATTTCGAAATGGATTATCTTGACATCCACTTATATTTAAGCACATATTCAATTAAATAATTAATTATTAAATATAATTAATTATTTTATTTACTTACTCAACCGATTAAGATTCTTATATATATATATATATATATATATATATATATATATATATATATATATATATATATATATATATATATATATATATATATATATATATATATATATATATATATATATATATATATATATATATATATATATATATATATATATATATATATATATATATATATATATATATATATATATATATATATATATATATATATATATATATATATATATATTGCTATGTCACGCTCATCACACGGGGTCGGCCCAATCCATCTCTCCGTCGTGGAGGGACTAGCTCATTGATCAGTTGTCGCTCGCGGATCAAAACTAGTGTTTTTGATGAAAACATAATACAGCGACAATTCAACTCGGATATCGTCTCAAGGATTCTTTTATGTGATTAATCTACCAAATTCGAAATGGAGGGGGAGTTGGTTTGGTTTCTGATCGGATAAATAAAGAAAATGCAATTAAGCGGTTAAAATAAGTGATTATCAAAATAAGTCAATCTACTGTTTTCGGTTCCAGCTTATCACGGGTTTCTACCTTACCAATTTCCTAAGCGATTTCGATCTCTATTCGATTCCTATGTCAATTAACAAGCGCAAAAGACATAAACTACATTAACAATCCTATATTCCAAATTAAGCAGACGAATTAAGTTTTCGTGAATTAAGCAAACACGAATTATAAACGCGAATTAACGACAAAACGACGTAACGACGAATAAAAACTAAGGATGCAATCATACGAATTTAATCAAAACAATTCTATAAACTAACAGATTAAGCAAAAGCAATTCATAGAATAGTGTTTAAAGAGAAACTAATTAGATTGATAAAGTAAAAACCTCAAAGCGTTGGAACGCGATTACAGCAGAATGACTCTAAGGAATTAGCTCTCCATGGTTCTCTCAAAGCACCAAATGTATTTTTCGTGAAAATGTAACTAGGTGAACAGTAACACGAGCATTTTTCCTTTAAAAAGAAAGCAAACTCGGGTCATAACCCAACTGGGTCGAAAACATAACCCAGGCCCAATACATGACCCAACACTAAAATAAAATTCTAATGCAGTACCTTCAAACGGAATTCTGGAATTTTGGGCTCTGAATCTGACTTCGACTCCAACACGAAAGTCGTAGCTCTCTCTCTCTTAGCTTTTCGGAGAATTTTAGAACGCCTCAAACGGATTTCCGGAACTCCAGTTATGATCGTTTCCGTGCAGACTGCTAAAGCTGAAAAATAAGTGCGGAAATCAAATTAAGCCAAAAATAAAATAAAATATAAAAACAAAATAAAACATAAAAATAATCAAGATAAAGTAAAGAAATGCCTAAGTAAAAATATATGAGCAAGTGCATAAATATGCACTGATAACTCATCACGCTGGGAGCGCTTAAGCGTCTCCCCATGGACACAAACCTTAGGATCTATGACATTTTGATATTAATGATTATAGGAATACCTTAACGAATATAATGAGAAAGATTTTTAGACAATGGCAACGATAATTCTAAAATACAAAAGTGTACAGACAAGTGTTTGACACTGGTTAGCTTGTGGATTTTTCTCAACCGGTACTCGTAATGTCTTGAAAACTCTTCGAATGGGGATAAAAAGAGATAATCTTCTTATAGGATGATATATTTGTGATCATAGTCTATATATAGAATGATAATCATTTAGAATTCTCATTATTTCGAAATGGATTATCTTGACATCCACTTATATTTAATCACATATTCAATTAAATAATTAATTATTAAATATAATTAATTATTTTATTTACTTACTCAACCGATTAAGATTCTTATATATATATATATATATATATATATATATATATATATATATATATATATATATATATATATATATATATATATATATATATATATATATATATATATATATATATATATATATATATATATATATATATATATATATATATATATATATATATATATATATATATATATATATATATATATATATATATATATATATATATATATATATATTGCTCTGTCCCGCTCATCACACGGGGTCGGCCCAATCCATCTCTCCGTCGTGGAGGGCCTAGCTCATTGATCAGTTGTCGCTCGCGGATCAAAACGAGTGTTTTTGATGAAAACGTAATACAACGACAATTCAACTCGGATATCGTCTCAAGGATTCTTTTATGTGATTAATCTACCAAATTCGAAATGGAGGGGGAGTTGGTTTGGTTTCTGATCGGATAAATAAAGAAAATGCAATTAAGCGGTTAAAATAAGTGATTATCAAAATAAGTCAATCTACTGTTTTCGGTTCCGGCTTATCACGGGTTTCTACCTTACCAATTTCCTAAGCGATTTCGATCTCTATTCGATTCCTATGTCAATTAACAAGCGCAAAAGACATAAACTAGATTAACAATCCTATATTCCAAATTAAGCAAACGGATTAAGCTTTCGTGAATTAAGCAAACACGAATTATAAACGCGAATTAACGACAAAACGACGTAACGACGAATAAAAGCTAAGGATGCAATCATACGAATTTAATCAAAACAATTCTATAAACTAACATATTAAGCAAAAGCAATTCATAGAATAGTGTTTTAAGAGAAACGAATTAGATTGATAAAGTAAAAACCTAAAAGCGTTGGAACGCGATTACAACATAATGACTCTAAGGAATTAGCTCTCCATGGTTCTCTCAAAGATCCGAATGTATTTTTCGTGAAAATGTAACTAGGTGAACAGTAACACGAGTATTTTTCCTTTAAAAAGAAAGCAAATTTGGGTCATAACCCGACTGGGTCGAAAACATGACCCAGGCCCAATACATGACCCAACACTAAAATAAAATTCTAATGCAGTAACTTCAAACAGAATTCTGGAATTTTGGGCTCTGAATCTGACTTCGACTCCGACACGAAAGTCGTAGCTCTCTCTCTTAGCTTTCCGGCGAATTTTAGAACGCCTCAAACGGATTTCCGGAACTCCAGTTATGATCGTTTCCGTGCAGACTGCTAAAGCTGAAAAATAAGTGCGGAAATCAAATTAAGCCAAAAATAAAATAAAATATAAAAACAAAATAAAACATAAAAATAGTCAAGATAAAGTAAAGAAATTCCTAAGTAAAAATATAGGAGAAAGTGCATAAATATGCACTGATCACTCATCACGCTGGGAGCGCTTAAGCGTCTCCCCATGGACACAAACCTTAGGATCTATGACATTTTGATATTAATGATTATAGGAATACCTTGACGAATATAATGAGAAAGATTTTTAGACAATGACAACGATAATTCTAAAATACAAAAGTGTAGAGACAAGTGTTTGACACTGGTTGGCTTGTGGATTTTTCTCAACCGGTACTCGTAATGTCTTGAAAACTCTTCGAATGGGGAGAAAAAGAGATAATTTTCTTATAGCATGATATTTGAGATCATAGCCTATATATAGAATGATAATCATTTAAAATTCTCATTATTTCGAAATGGATTATCTTGACATCCACTTATATTTAAGCACATATTCAATTAAATAATTAATTATTAAATATAATTAATTATTTTATTTACTTAACCGATTAAGATTCTTATATATATATATATATATATATATATATATATATATATATATATATATATATATATATATATATATATATATATATATATATATATATATATATATATATATATATATATATATATATATATATATATATATATATATATATATATATATATATATATATATATATATATATATATATATATATATATACTGCTGTGTCCTGCTCATCACACGGGGTCGCCCCAATCCATCTCTCTGTCGTGGAGGGCCTAGCTCATTGATCAGTTGTCGCGCGCGGATCAAAACGAGTGTTTTTGATGAAAACGTAATACAGCGACAATTCAACTCGGATATTGTCTCAAGGATTCTTTTATGTGATTAATCTACCAAATTCAAAATGGAGGGGGAGTTGGTTTGGTTTCTGATCGGATAAATAAAGAAAATGCAATTAAGCGGTTAAAATAAGTGATTATCAAAATAAGTCAATCTACTGTTTTCGGTTCCGGCTTATCACGGGTTTCTACCTTACCAATTTCCTAAGCGATTTCGATCTCTATTCGATTCCTATGTCAATTAACAAGCGCAAAAGACATAAATTAGATTAACAATCCTATATTCCAAATTAAGCAAACAGATTTAGTTTTCGTGAATTAAGCAAACACGAATTATAAACGCGAATTAACGAAAAAGCGACGTAACGACGAATAAAAGCTAAGGATGCAATCATACGAATTTAATCAAAAAAATTCTATAAACTAACAGATTAAGCAAAAGCAATTCATAGAATAGTGTTGAAAGAGAAACGAATTAGATTGATAAAGTAAAAACCTCAAAGCGTTGGAACGCGATTACAGCAGAATGACTCTAAGGAATTAGCTCTCCATGGTTCTCTCAAAGCTCCGAATGTATTTTTCGTGAAAATGTAACTAGGTGAACAGTAAGACGAGTATTTTTCCTTTAAAAAGAAAGCAAATTCGGGTTATAACCCAACTGGGTCAAAAACATAACCCATGCCCAATACATGACCCAACACTAAAATAAAATTCTAATGCAGTAACTTCAAACGGAATTCTGGAATTTAGGCTCCGAATCTGACTTCGACTCCAACACGAAAGTCGTAGATCTCTCTCTTAGCTTTCCGGCGATTTTAGAACGCCTCAAACGGATTTCCGGAACTCCAGTTATGATCGTTTCCGTGCAGACTGCTAAAGCTGAAAAATAAGTGCGGAAATCAAATTAAGCAAAAAATAAAATAAAATATAAAAACAAAATAAAACATAAAAATAATCAAGATAAAGTAAAGAATTGCCTAAGTAAAAATATAGGAGAAAGTGCATAAATATGCACTGATCACTCATCACGCTGGGAGCGCTTAAGCGTCTCCCCATGGACACAAACCTTAGGATCTATGACATTTTGATATTAATGATTATAGGAATACCTTGACGATTATAACGAGAAAGATTTTTAGACAATGACAACGATAATTCTAAAATACAAAAGTGTAGAGACAAGTGTTTGACACTGGTTGCTTGTGGATTTTTCTCAACCGGTACTCGTAATGTCTTGAAAACTCTTCGAATGGGGAGAAAAAGAGATAATTTTCTTATAGCATGATATTTGATATCATAGCCTATATATAGAATGATAATCATTTAAAATTCTCAATATTTCGAAATGGATTATCTTGACATCCACTTATATTTAAGCACATATTCAATTAAATAATTAATTATTAAATATAATTAATTATTTTATTTACTTACTCAACCGATTAAGATTTTTTATATATATATATATATATATATATATATATATATATATATATATATATATATATATATATATATATATATATATATATATATATATATATATATATATATATATATATATATATATATATATATATATATATATATATATATATATATATATATATATATATATATATATATATATATATATATATATATATATATATATATATATATATATATATATATATATATATATATATATATATATATATATATATATATATACTGCTCTGTCCCGTTCATCACACGGGGTCGGCCCAATCCATCTCTCCGTCGTGGAGGGCCTAGCTCATTGATCAGTTGTCGCGCGCGGATCAAAACGAGTGTTTTTGATGAAAACGTAATACAGCGACAATTCAACTCGGATATCGTCTCAAGGATTCTTTTATGTGATTAATCTACCAAATTCGAAATGGAGGGGGAGTTGGTTTGGTTTCTGATCGGATAAATAAAGAAAATGCAATTAAGCGGTTAAAATAAGTGATTATCAAAATAAGTCAATCTACTGTTTTCAGGTTCCGGCTTATCACGGGTTTCTACCTTACCAATTTCCTAAGCGATTTCGATCTCTATTCGATTCCTATGTCAATTAACAAGCGCAAAATACTTAAACTAGATTAACAATCCTATATTCCAAATTAAGCAAACGGATTAAGTTTTCGTGAATTAAGCAAACACGAATTATAAACGCGAATTAACGACAAAACGACGTAACGACGAATAAAAGCTAAGGATGCAATCATACGAATTTAATCAAAACAATTCTATAAACTAACAGATTAAGCAAAAGCAATTCATAGAATAGTGTTTAAAGAGAAACGAATTAGATTGATAAAGTAAAAACCTCAAAGCGTTGGAACGCGATTACAGCAGAATGACTCTAAGGAATTAGCTCTCCATGGTTCTCTCAAAGCTCCGAATGTATTTTTCGTGAAAATGTAACCAGGGTGAACAGTAACACGAGTATTTTTCCTTTAAAAAGAAAGCAAATTCGGGTCATAACCCAACTGGGTCGAAAACATAACCCAGGCCCAATACATGACCCAACACTAAAATAAAATTCTAATACAGTAACTTCAAATGGAATTCTGGAATTTTGGGCTCTGAATCTGACTTCGACTCCAACACGAAAGTCGTAGCTCTCTCTCTTAGCTTTCCGGCGAATTTTAGAACGCCTGAAACGGATTTCCGGAACTCCAATTATGATCGTTTCCGTGCAGACTGCTAAAGCTGAAAAATAAGTGCGGAAATCAAATTAAGCCAAAAATAAAATAAAATATAAAAACAAAATAAAACATAAAAATAATCAAGATAAAGTAAAGAAATGCCTAAGTAAAAATATAGGAGAAAGTGCATAAATATGCACTGATCACTCATCAAGCTGGGAGCGCTTAAGCGTCTCCCCATGGACACAAACCTTAGGATCTATAACATTTTGATATTAACGATTATAGGAATACCTTAACGAATATAATGAGAAAGATTTTTAGACAATGGCAACGATAATTCTAAAATACAAAAGTGTACAGACAAGTGTTTGACACTGGTTGGCTTGTGGATTTTTCTAAACCGGTACTCGTAATGTCTTGAAAACTCTTCGAATGGGGATAAAAAGAGATAATCTTCTTATAGGATGATATATTTGTGATCATAGTCTATATATAGAATGATAATCATTTAGAATTCTCATTATTTCGAAATGGATTATCTTGACATCCACTTATATTTAAGCACATATTCAATTAAATAATTAATTATTAAATATAATTAATTATTTTATTTACTTACTCAACCGATTAAGATTCTTATATATATATATATATATATATATATGTATATATATATATATATATATATATATATATATATATATATATATATATATATATATATATATATATATATATATATATATATATATATATATATATATATATATATATATATATATATATATATATATATATATATATATATATATATATATATATATATATATATATATATATATATATATATATATATATATATATATATATATATATATATTGCTCTGTCCCGCTCATCACACGGGGTCGGCCCAATCCATCTCTCCGTCGTGGAGGGCCTAGCTCAATGATCAGTTGTTGCTCGCGGATCAAAACGAGTGTTTTTGATGAAAATGTAATACAGCGACAATTCCACTCGGATATCGTCTCAAGGATTCTTTTATGTGATTAATCTACCAAATTCGAAATGGAGGGGAAGTTGGTTTGGTTTCTGATCGGATAAATAAAGAAAATGCAATTAAGCGGTTAAAATAAGTGATTATTAAAATAAGTCAATCTACTGTTTTCGGTTCCGGCTTATCACGGGTTTCTACCTTACCAATTTCCTAAGCGATTTCGATCTCTATTCGATTCCTATGTCAATTAACAAGCGCAAAAGACATAAACTAGATTAACAATCCTATATTCCAAATTAAGCAAACGGATTAAGTTTTCGTGAATTAAGCAAACACGAATTATAAACGCGAATTAACGACAAAGCGACGTAACGGCGAATAAAAGCTAAGGATGCAATCACACGAATTTAATCAAAACAATTCTATAAACTAACAGATTAAGCAAAAGCAATTCATAGAATAGTGTTTAAAGAGAAATGAATTAGATTGATAAAGTAAAAACCTCAAAGCGTTGGAACGCGATTACAGCACAATGACTCTAAGGAATTAGCTCTCCATGGTTCTCTCAAAGCTCCGAATGTATTTTTCGTGAAAATGTAACTAGGTGAACAGTAACACGAGTATTTTTCCTTTAAAAAGAAAGCAAATACGGGTCATAACCCAACTGTGTCGAAAACATAACCCAGGCCCAATACATGACCCAAAACTAAAATAAATTTCTAATGCAGTAACTTCAAACGGAATTCTGGAATTTTTGGCTCCGCATCTGACATCGACTCCAACACGAAAGTCGTAGCTCTCTCTCTTAGCTTTCCGGCGATTTTTAGAACGCCTCAAACGGATTTCCGGAACTCCAGTTATGATCGTTTCCGTGCAGACTGCTAAAACTGAAAAATAAGTGCGGAAATCAAATTAAGCCAAAAATAAAATAAAATATAAAAACAAAATAAAACATAAAAATAATCAAGATAAAGTAAAGAAATGCCTAAGTAAAAATATAGGAGAAAGTGCATAAATATGCACTGATCACTCATCACGCTGGGAGCGCTTAAGCGTCTCCCCATGGACACAAACCTTAGGATCTATGACATTTTGATATTAATGATTATAGGAATACCTTGACGAATATAATGAGAAAGATTTTTAGACAATGACAACGATAATTCTAAAATACAAAAGTGTAGAGACAAGTGTTTGACACTGGTTGGCTTGTGGATTTTTCTCAACCGGTACTCGTAATGTCTTGAAAACTCTTCGAATGGGGAGAAAAAGAGATAATTTTCTTATAGCATGATATTTGAGATCATAGCCTATATATAGAATGATAATCATTTAAAATTCTCATTATTTCGAAATGGATTATCTTGACATCCACTTATATTTAAGCACATATTCAATTAAATAATTAATTATTAAATATAATTAATTATTTTATTTACTTAACCGATTAAGATTCTTATATATATATATATATATATATATATATATATATATATATATATATATATATATATATATATATATATATATATATATATATATATATATATAATATATATATATATATATATATATATATATATATATATATATATATATATATATATATATATATATACTGCTGTGTCCTGCTCATCACACGGGGTCGGCCCAATCCATCTCTCTGTCGTGGAGGGCCTAGCTCATTGATCAGTTGTCGCGCGCGGATCAAAACGAGTGTTTTTGATGAAAACGTAATACAGCGACAATTCAACTCGGATATTGTCTCAAGGATTCTTTTATGTGATTAATCTACCAAATTCAAAATGGAGGGGGAGTTGGTTTGGTTTCTGATCGGATAAATAAAGAAAATGCAATTAAGCGGTTAAAATAAGTGATTATCAAAATAAGTCAATCTACTGTTTTCGGTTCCGGCTTATCACGGGTTTCTACCTTACCAATTTCCTAAGCGATTTCGATCTCTATTCGATTCCTATGTCAATTAACAAGCGCAAAAGACATAAATTAGATTAACAATCCTATATTCCAAATTAAGCAAACAGATTTAGTTTTCGTGAATTAAGCAAACACGAATTATAAACGCGAATTAACGAAAAAGCGACGTAACGACGAATAAAAGCTAAGGATGCAATCATACGAATTTAATCAAAAAAATTCTATAAACTAACAGATTAAGCAAAAGCAATTCATAGAATAGTGTTGAAAGAGAAACGAATTAGATTGATAAAGTAAAAACCTCAAAGCGTTGGAACGCGATTACAGCAGAATGACTCTAAGGAATTAGCTCTCCATGGTTCTCTCAAAGCTCCGAATGTATTTTTCGTGAAAATGTAACTCGGTGAACAGTAAGACGAGTATTTTTCCTTTAAAAAGAAAGCAAATTCGGGTCATAACCCAACTGGGTCGAAAACATAACCCAGGCCCAATACATGACCCAACACTAAAATAAAATTCTAATGCAGTAACTTCAAACGGAATTCTTGAATTTTAGGCTCCGAATCTGACTTCGACTCCAACACGAAAGTCGTAGATCTCTCTCTTAGCTTTCCGGCGATTTTTAGAACGCCTCAAACGGATTTCCGGAACTCCAGTTATGATCGTTTCCGTGCAGACTGCTAAAGCTGAAAAATAAGTGCGGAAATCAAATTAAGCAAAAAATAAAATAAAATATAAAAACAAAATAAAACATAAAAATAATCAAGATAAAGTAAAGAATTGCCTAAGTAAAAATATAGGAGAAAGTGCATAAATATGCACTGATCACTCATCACGCTGGGAGCGCTTAAGCGTCTCCCCATGGACACAAACCTTAGGATCTATGACATTTTGATATTAATGATTATAGGAATACCTTGACGATTATAACGAGAAAGATTTTTAGACAATGACAACGATAATTCTAAAATACAAAAGTGTAGAGACAAGTGTTTGACACTGGTTGGCTTGTGGATTTTTCTCAACCGGTACTCGTAATGTCTTGAAAACTCTTCGAATGGGGAGAAAAAGAGATAATTTTCTTATAGCATGATATTTGATATCATAGCCTATATATAGAATGATAATCATTTAAAATTCTCAATATTTCGAAATGGATTATCTTGACATCCACTTATATTTAAGCACATATTCAATTAAATAAATAATTATTAAATATAATTAATTATTTTATTTACTTACTCAACCGATTAAGATTTTTATATATATATATATATATATATATATATATATATATATATATATATATATATTATATATATATATATATATATATATATATATATATATATATATATATATATATATATATATATATATATATATATATTATATATATATATATATATATATATATATATATATATATATATATATATATATATATATATATATATATATATATATATATATATATATATATATATATATATATATACTGCTCTGTCCCGTTCATCACACGGGGTCGGCCCAATCCATCTCTCCGTCGTGGAGGGGCCTAGCTCATTGATCAGGTGTCGCGCGCGGATCAAAACGAGTGTTTTTGATGAAAACGTAATACGGCGACAATTCAACTCGGATATCGTCTCAAGGATTCTTTTATGTGATTAATCTACCAAATTCGAAATGGAGGGGGAGTTGGTTTGGTTTCTGATCGGATAAATAAAGAAAATGCAATTAAGCGGTTAAAATAAGTGATTATCAAAATAAGTCAATCTACTGTTTTCAGGTTCCGGCTTATCACGGGTTTCTACCTTACCAATTTCCTAAGCGATTTCGATCTCTATTCGATTCCTATGTCAATTAACAAGCGCAAAATACATAAACTAGATTAACAATCCTATATTCCAAATTAAGCAAACGGATTAAGTTTTCGTGAATTAAGCAAACACGAATTATAAACGCGAATTAACGACAAAACGACGTAACGACGAATAAAAGCTAAGGATGCAATCATACGAATTTAATCAAAACAATTCTATAAACTAACAGATTAAGCAAAAGCAATTCATAGAATAGTGTTTAAAGAGAAACGAATTAGATTGATAAAGTAAAAACCTCAAAGCGTTGGAACGCGATTACAGCAGAATGACTCTAAGGAATTAGCTCTCCATGGTTCTCTCAAAGCTCCGAATGTATTTTTCGTGAAAAAGTAACCAGGTGAACAGTAACACGAGTATTTTTCCTTTAAAAAGAAAGCAAATTCGGGTCATAACCCAACTGGGTCGAAAACATAACCCAGGCCCAATACATGACCCAACACTAAAATAAAATTCTAATACAGTAACTTCAAATGGAATTCTGGAATTTTGGGCTCTGAATCTGACTTCGACTCCAACACGAAAGTCGTAGCTCTCTCTCTTAGCTTTCCGGCGAATTTTAGAACGCCTGAAACGGATTTCCGGAACTCCAATTATGATCGTTTCCGTGCATACTGCTAAAGCTGAAAAATAAGTGCGGAAATCAAATTAAGCCAAAAATAAAATAAAATATAAAAACAAAATAAAACATAAAAATAATCAAGATAAAGTAAAGAAATGCCTAAGTAAAAATATAGGAGAAAGTGCATAAATATGCACTGATCACTCATCAAGCTGGGAGCGCTTAAGCGTCTCCCCATGGACACAAACCTTAGGATCTCTATAACATTTTGATATTAACGATTATAGGAATACCTTAACGAATATAATGAGAAAGATTTTTAGACAATGGCAACGATAATTCTAAAATACAAAAGTGTACAGACAAGTGTTTGACACTGGTTGGCTTGTGAATTTTTCTAAACCGGTACTCGTAATGTCTTGAAAACTCTTCGAATGGGGATAAAAAGAGATAATCTTCTTATAGGATGATATATTTGTGATCATAGTCTATATATAGAATGATAATCATTTAGAATTCTCATTATTTCGAAATGGATTATCTTGACATCCACTTATATTTAAGCACATATTCAATTAAA
>CAWUDS030006084.1:0-40821 GCA_963859935.3 Lathyrus sativus | reverse complement strand
AATTTTCTTTTACCAGATAAGTTACAAGGAGAATACACATTCATAATAAAATATATATGGGCTTTCCAATCAAGATAAATCCCAAAAACACATCCTTTCTAAAACTGAACAAGACATTAAAGGAATTAGAATTCCACAAAATTATAATACCCCCAAAAAAACCCATAAGAGATACTAGTAGACCAATTCACATCATTACTATACCATAAACTACTAATCTTATAACTATCTATATCAATGAACTTAGATTCTTGAATCAAGCAAACATCAGCTTTACCTGATAATAGAGTTTGCCTAATTCTTATTCTATTAATATGACTCCCTCCGCCTCAGATGTTTTATGAGACTAGATTAATTGAGGCTTCTTCTTGAACACCTTCCTGCTACCCTTCTCAGCTCTAACTTTGTGTCTGTCTTCCAAGTCTTTAATCTTTTGCACGATTGAAAATTTGTTTTAAGTCCTAACAACTCCCAAGTTAGAGATAAGCCTCCCAAACTTTGTCGCTAGCATTAGAATCCAGGTTGGCCAGAGCCTTTTTTTTTACCATGAACAATGTCGAAATCCGATATAGAATTACAACATAATATAAACCAACTCGAAAACCTCTCCTCACTAAGATCTTGAGCATAACATGAAGTACCAATTTCTTAGCCAAAAATATGTCCCCCTTGTTGTTCTCCATCTAAATTAACTAGGAATATAAGGTATCGGATCAGAAGTCCTCTGGTTATTTAAGCAATTAGGCACATTATCAAAATCTTCGGTCCTAGAGGTGCCACATTATCAGAACTCCTACCACAATAATCAACATCTGACTTCAAACAATTTCCCCTCGCCTTACCTTCAATTCTACCTGTCGCGGTGAGATTCAAAGACCATAACTATTGAGTTATCCATGCTTAAAAAATCTTAAGATATCACCATCAATCTTTAATGTATCCAAGGGAAGGGGTAAAGAAAGAATAACCAATAAATATGCAATGCAAAACAACACAATAAAGATAATCTAAGGTTCGAGGGTTGATTATACTAGGGAAGGTATTAGCACCCTATCTATAGTATTGTATAGGAACCTCTTATTGTATTTGTGTTATAAGTTTGTTAGCTAATAGGGATTGATTGGGAAGATGAGAATATAAATGTTTTTTTATTTGTTTTTGTGTTTGGTAAGACATAATGTCTTGTGCCGACGTACCAATAAAGGATCAAAACCTTGTAATTCGGGATAGAAATTAAAAAGTGTTTGTTATGGTGATTTTATTGAAGAAGAAACAAGTTGTCATCCTACAGAGAATACTCATCTAAACCACCACAAATATGTGGAATAGGGATCTTTGCTACACATTGAGATAAGGACTCCGACTTGGATATAGAATCAACAAGTATGTCACATACCTCTCTCAAGTGGAAAATAATCAACATCTTTCTCATCATGTCTGTTGCACCCCAAAATTTGACCAACAATTATTCATTCATTGAGTGTTTGAAAGTTGATACCTTCATCAGAAAGTTCAAGAGATCCTCAGAGGAGTGGGTTTGAAACCAGGGTTGTATGCTTCACAGTTTGGAAGTTGTGGGTGCCCCTCAGATGATTCTGAGACTTTGAGAATGAATTAGATGTTTTGAGAAAGCTTATGAGATGTCTTGATAGCCATCATGAAGCCCAGAGAAGTCATTATGCAGGAGTCCAGAAGATTCAACCATGAATGGTAGAATTAGGGTTTTGACTGGGTCAACCCTAGATCAACTGAAGATTTGGAGAAGGTTGAGACTTAAATCCAAGGGCCATGAGATCATGGAATGATGTATAGAGATGTTATAGAGATGATTCCTAGACCAACTCATCATGATTGAAGAGTTTGAGAAGTTTGGAGTTAGGGTTTCTGAGGATTATCAGTGAGAAAACCCTAGTTTGATCCCTATCTTCCAGGCAGTTTTAGCCCTAGATGTGATTGATATCTCATCTTCCCCACAACATGAATGTTGTAGAGCTTGTTCTAAGCTTTAATTTGAGTGGTGGAAGTCCTTGATAGGAGTTACAGAGCTCAAGTTATGGTTTTGACAACTTACAGGTCAGCAGAGGTGTGTGAATCTGGGTCCTTGAAAGTCACCCAACTTGCAGACAACTTTTGCCCTAGTAGGAGGATTCCTATGATTTCTTGGTCAACATGAATGTTGAAGAGGATCTTCTTAGCTTTAATTTGAGTGGTAGAAGTCCTTGATTGGATTTGTGGAACTCAAGTTATGGTTTGAACAAGGCAAGGGTATTTTGGTCATTTGTCAGTTATAGGTCATTTTAGCCAATGCCTAAAACTCCTATTTCCAAGCCTCAAATGGAAAAACTTAAAACATGAAAGTTGCTCAAAATGTGATTTTAAGTCTAGAAAGAAGGTCACAAATTGTTGAAAAAGCTCATAGCACAAGATTCCATGATTGGTCAAAAATGAACTAAAAATGACTTATAACTTTGAAAAGTTGAAATTGAAAAGTGATTTGGGAGATCCACAAATCCAAAATAGGTCATCCAATATATCATTTTGATTGGAAAAAACATTTTAAGAACTTTGGTTTAAATAGAATTTTCATTTGAGGCTTAAAAAATGAGGTTCCTTTGGAAATTTCTTACTTGAAAAAGAAGGTAGCATTGAAAAACCCTACACAAGCCAAGAATGCCTTTGTTTTTCACTCATCCTCATTCAATATCTCACATAAGGACATTTTGAGACAAAATAACAAGGCATGGCATATGAGATGAGATAACCATTTTGGAATATCATGGAATTTTCAAGAAACTTCCACACCCTTCTAGATGAATCTAGAAGCATCCAATCAATCAATATATAAAGAGTGCATTGTGGAGAGTCTAAGGTTGGTGAAACTTGAGCCAAGTCAGAGGAGAGAGAGAGAGAGATAGCCATTAAAGCTCTTGCTTCAAGTTGAAGCAACTCAAGAATTCTTCCATTACAAGTCTTCTTCTTCAAGAATTGTGCAAACAGAAGGCTATCCATCATCAAAGGATCATCCTGAAGGATTTGCAAGCCCTGGTTCGAGCCATAGCATCACTCACCATAGCTTCTTGACAGGTTGGTGAACTCATCTCTTTCTCTTTATTTATGCTTAGATAGATCATATTCTAGGTATAAAATGATTGTGTTAGGGTAGATGACTAAACCCTAGAAGTTATAGCTCATTCCATGAGGTTCCATGGCAGGTGTAGGAATCTTGAATCTTCCATAACTATCTGTTTAGGAGGTTTTAGGTACCATGAAGTAGGTTAGAATAGCAAGGGTAACTTGTAGAATATGATTGCATCATTATACTGAATTTTAATGAAGGTTGATATCAGTTGGAAATTCTGAACCATGGTTGTACCCGGATCTTCCATCCCTCTGTTTGGATTATCCACGAGGAATTAAGAGAAAGTGAACGTAGGGTTGTGTAGGGCTTGAGTAATAGATCATTTTTCATTTTGGAATCGAGTCCAACCGTGGCGTGTGGAGAGAGCTAGAAGAGCTCGAATGTGAGTGCATGGAGGGAGGGTCTGAAAACCCTAATTCGTGTTTGGAGAAGACGAAGCAGAAGCCGTTGGATCAAGTTCAATGTTTGACAAGTTATTCAGATCGTACGGCTGTGATCGCGTCTGAGATTGGAGGGAAAATTTGAATCATATGAAACGCGTCGTTTCATTAATAAGCCATTCTGGGCTCATTGTCTATTCCCACCCCCCTTTATTTCTGGCCCAACATTTTGAACTAACGCGCCTTACTATTCTGACCCCCCACCCCTTTAATTCATTTATTTCTTTTAATGTTTTTCTCTGTTTTGTAAAATGCATTAAAAATAGATAAAAAATGTTTTTTAATTTCTTCTTTTTTTCCTGAGTAGATTAAAATGTGTAGAAAATTATAAAAATAAAATTGAGATTTTATTTTTAGGTTTAATATTTTTAGTAGATTTTCCAATTAAATAGCTTTTTAATTGTTTCATTTTGATATTTGATTTTGTAGGAATTATTTTAGGACATTCCCTTAGGGTTTTTTACCCATTCTTTTTTGTGCAATTAGATGATGAGTCATACTTCCCCATAGGATTTTTTCTAGATTTTTTAGAATTAACCTTGATTAGTTTAATTAGGGTTGACTTAGGACAGTCTAATTAGGGTTTAGAATTGTGCATAGGTGATGATTCCTTTCTTTGATTGAGTTTTATCTTGATTTTTAGGTAGAAACCTTTGTAGATGTTATGAGTAGGTGTTGAGGACCCTTATGAATATTTGTTAAATTTTTCCCCATTAGTTTAGTATTTTTAGGTATTTTCTGAGATTGCCTGATGACTTGGTTTGTTCAGTGGGTTATCTGTTCATCTGTGGGGTTCATTCTGAGGAATTTGCTGAAGGGCTTGTGTTGCCTTGAGGATATTGATGGAGAGCATCATGAGGAGAAGCTTGTAGATCAAGATTCATGAGGCCCAGAGCTTGTCTTGTCCTCTGTTTGTGAGGTTTGAGATCCTGAAGTTTGAAGGAAGTTCATGGTACTTTCCTGAGGAAGGCACTATGAATGACTTTCATCCTTCCTTCTCACCTCTTTCCTAAGTATCCAATGATGTTGGAGCCAACTTGTGAGTTTAATTTCTCCTGAGGAGGAATGTAAACTGATCACATGTTGTTGAGCCACATGGGATACAACTCCTAAGTGGAAGCCTCCTAGTACTTTCCTGAGGAAGGTCCTATGGGTCTATTCACTTAGTTCCATTAGTTTATCTAGGATTTCTCAAGTATCCAATGATGTAGGAGCCAACTTGTGAGTTTAATTTCTCCTGAGGAGGAATGTAAACTGATCACAGTTGTTGAGCCACATGGGATACAACTCCTAAGTGGAAGCCTCCTAGTACTTTCCTGAGGAAGGTCCTATGGGTCTATTCACTTAGTTCCACTAGTTCAGATAGGATTTCCTAAATATCCAGTGATGTTGGAGCCTGCTTGTGAGTTTAATTTCTCCTGAGGAGGAATGTAAACTGATCACAGTGGTTGAGCCACATAGGGTATGACTCCTGAGTATACACCTCTTAGTGTTTTCCTGAGGAAGACACTATGAGTCTGATTGCTTAGCTCCCTGTCTTTGGTAAGCTTGTGCTGAAGCTTGAAGGCTGGGAATGATTTCTCTTGTTCAGGGTTTTTGCCTGAGGGCTTTGCTTAGATCTGTTTAGATCCTGTGATTAGGGTTAGGATTAGAGAGTAGATGATTCTTTCTCTAGCAGGTGTGTGGTTTGCCTGATGGCACTTCATTCCTTTTACCTGTTCATTGCTTGATAGCATGTTGTTTATTTTCAGTATGATTACTGTTATTTCATGACTGGCTTGAGGTCGAGACGAGCTTGTGGAGGCTGAAGCCCCACACACATTTCCTCCCTCACTTGCATTGCATGCATTTTACCGTTAAAGCTGATGTTTTTGTCTGTTTTGGTGTACCATTGACATGATCCCTTAGGACTCTCATTTCTTCTGATGAGGATGTGATGATAGACTTTTAGGTTGAAACCTATGCATGACAACATCCAGGAGTTCCCTGTTCAAACCTCAACCATAGGATGAATCCATGGCATGATAACAGTAGGACTTGACAGTCTCCCTCCTAGTTGAGCCATTTTTCCTGTAGTTTCCCGAACTACGTTTGCTCTGATCTTTTATACCAGATGAAAGTACGTAGGCATAGGATGTGATATCCTAGCGAGCAACCTTCCCAACCTTTCCCCCATAACCCGTAGGCAGTCGAACTACGTTGACTCTGATTTCTCATTCTCTGATGGGAATACGTAGGCATAAAGTGCGACGCTTTGCCGAGTCATTTTTCATTTCTTTTTCAGCCAGCCTTGATAGGTAGATAGATTATAACCAACCCGTCCAAGTAAACAAACAAGCGAGGATCCCGTCGAGTACGACGGACGTGAGGGGTGCTAATACCTTCCCCTTGCGTAACCGACTCCCGAACCCAGACAATGGTTGCGATGACCTTGTCTTACCCTTTTTTCGTCAGGTTTTTCCGATCGTTTCCTTTCCCGCTCTGAGGGATAAATAACGAAAGGTGGCGACTCTTCTGTCATGCCGGCACCTTATTTTCGCGCAAGCGACAGCTGGCGACTCTGCTGGGGAAACGAACCCAGAATCTCTGGTTCTCCGGTTCCCTATGAGAGTCAATCCTATCGTTTGTGTGTTTGCTTGTTGGGTTGCGTTTATTTATCGCATTTTTACTTCCTGCACTTTACTTCCCGCATTTTATTTCCCGCATTTTATTTCCAGTTTGATATGATTATCTGTGCTGCTGTGGGAGAGGGATGTTACTGTGAGTGAAAAGCCGGACCTGGGCTTGAGTACACACCTAGATATAGTTGTGGAGAAGTAGTAGACGAACCTGTCTGTTGAACAGGCACAGTTCCCTACGAAAATCTGCGCTCAGACGAGATTCTTGCAGAGGTGCTCCTTTCCGGTCCTGAGGATCTGAGGAGAGTCCAGACGTGAGGATTGTCGACTCTGGGAACCGATCATTTGGAAGTCAGCTAAGAGAGGCCTCTTCATGACTTGACGATGCCACTCCTTCTGGGAATCGTATTGTCACTCATGAATGTCTGTGACGCTGACGACCGCATAGGATGCCGTACCTTTGTCCGTGGATTAGGTCCATCATACCTGTGAGCGGGGTTGGGATATTGCAGGAAACTTTGACCTCCAGACTACCTGGTTTTCTTGACAGTGAATCAGTTATGTTGGGTTCTCAGTGGCAGATATGTTCTTGATAGAACAAGGGTTTGATCAGAGGATCTTATCATCGGATATTTGTCTGTTCTTGATAGAGCAGGCTTTGATCAGTGTATTATTATCAGAGGTTTGTTCTGGATGGAGCAGATTTTTGAGTGAGGTCTGAGGATCTCGTCAGCAGTTGTTATTTTGTTCTTGATAGGGCAGGTTTTGAGTGAGGTTTGAAGATCTCATCAGCAGCCGTGTATTTGTTCTTGAGAGGGCAGATTTGTGATTTGGGGTCTGAAGACTTCTCCAACAGATATTCCTTGATCTTGCATCCAGGGTTTTCATTATCAGGCCTTCGTTCTTGTCAGAGCAGAATCTTGATCTCGATCCTACCAGATGGTTATTCACAACAGATCAGATCAGTGGGTTTACACCGGGGTTTCCTTCTCAGCAGTGACTGTTGACATCGAATCTCCACAGCAGCCTTGGATATATTGTTGCATGCCTGCATTTTGCATTAGCTTGCATAATCATTCCATTAGCGTGTGTCTGTGAGGTTGCTGTCTCCATGATTGGGCCTAGATTCTTCTCCTTATTATTATCAGCAGATGCCAGGATCGGGGAAATCTCTCAAGCACACAGACACACGCATGCATTTGCATGAAGCATTCTTGCATGACATACATTCTGTTGCTTTTCCTAACCTTTGATCTTGACAGGTTTGACAGGTACTCAGGTTCCAAGCTGTTTTCAGGATTGATCAAAGATTCATCCACCGCTACTCAACTCGCGCCAATCAAACGAGAATCATGGACCAGGTACAATCAGATGTTCAGGAGCTTCGTGAAAGGATGGATCGTTTTATGGAGCTGATGCAAGTAGTTGCGAATGGGCAAGATCAGCTTCGTACTTTGGTTCAACCTCTCATCTCCAGGGTTGATAGTAATGGAATTCTTCACGGCGGGGCCGTACCCACTCCTCCTCCTCAAGGGGATACTCCTCAGAACGTTGTTCCTGCTGCCGGGGGCAACGGTAGTGCTAACGGCAATCTTATGACTAATCTCGGACTTAATGCGGCGGGCGCCGTCAATGGTGGTTTGGGAGCCAATGTTACCGTGGGGCCGGTCAATGGCAATGTTGGTGCAGGAAATATGGTGGTGCCTCAACCGTGGCTGGAGGACCATCAGGACGACATTTTCTCTCAGAGAGGTGTAGAGGCTGAGTTGACTGCTGAAGCTCGACTCAGGTTTAAGGCGCTGGAAGATAAAATGAGAGATATAGAAAATCAGAACACGTTGGGCGTTGACATGTCCAAACTTGGGCTGATTGCTGACTTTAAAGTACCTCACAAGTTTAAGGTGCCTATCTTTGAGAAGTATAGAGGCACTACTTGTCCCCGTGTTCACCTCCGATCTTATTACAGAAAGATGTCCGCTTACTCTGATGATGAGAAGTTGCTGATGCACTTCTTTTAGGATAGTCTTTCTGGCCCATCGCTTGAATGGTATATGGGTTTGGAACCCGCTGCTGTGCGAACGTGGAAAGATCTCGCTGAAGCGTTTGTTCTCCACTATCAGTATAATAGCGACTTGGCTCCCAACCGAGTTCAGCTTCAGAATCTCTCGCAGCGTAGCAATGAAAGCTTCAAAGAGTACGCCCAGCGGTGGCGTGAATTGGCTGCTCGGGTTCAACCGCCGATGGTTGAGCGCGAGTTGGTACAGATGTTCGTGGCTACTCTTCCCGGAGTCTATTATGAGAAGTTGGTTAGTGGCATGTCCGGGACATTCTCGGCCCTCATCACTTTGGGCGAGCATGTTGAAAATGGTATAAAGATCGGCAAGATTCAAGGCGAATCATCCTCATCTGGAGGAGCCAGCAAGAAACCTTATACTGGCAAGCGTCGGGAGGGCGATGCCAGTGCCGTCTCTAATGCTAGGAGAAAGGGCAAGGGCCCTCAGTCTCAGATCGCTAGCATAAACATCCCAGCTGCTCCCCCACAGCCGCAGCAGCAGCCTCAGCAACAGAATAATCCGGGATATAAGAGATATCAGAATCGGGGTCCCCTCGCAAACCGTCATTTGGAAACTCCTCCCATGTCATATGCACAGCTTCTGCAGACGTTGCTTCAGCTCCAACTGGTTCAGAAAAGGACGCTAGCTCCCTTGACAGGGGCACCACCACCCGGGTACGATGCTAATGCTACTTGTGAATTTCATTCTGGGGCACCTGGCCATACAGTTGAGAATTGCAAAGCTTTTAAGCACAAAGTCCAGGACATGATTGACGCCAAGATAATAAATTTTTCTGACAACGTGCCCAACGTCACCAAGAATCCGATGCCACACCACAGGGGGGGCGGAGTGAATGCTATCATCTCTGAAGAGAATTCAGACTTGCTGACTGATGTCAGAGATTTAAAGACGCCGCTGAGTTTTGTTAAAGCTAAGCTGCTAAAGAAAGGCTTCTTTCCCGGGTGTGGAGAATTTTGTATGGCATGTGCCACACTTCCTGATGGGTGTGAGCAGTTGAGTGAAGGTATCCAAAGTCTGATGACCGAGGGTATTTTGCAGTTTAGTCGAAGCGTTGAGAAGGCGTCAGGGGAAGTCGTGCTGAAGCAGGCGGACGAAGTTGCTACTATTACCATTCCTCGCTACCCTATCACCATTTCTGCACCTCGTCCTCCTACTATTACCATCACCAGGGCCGGACCAATCCCGTTCGAGAGTACCAATGCCGTGCCATGGCATTACGGCGCTGAAGTGTATTGTAATGGCCAGAAGGTAGAGATTGAGCCGCCCAGATCGACTGCGCAGAATCTTGCTGAGGCCAGTGGTATCACCAGAAGTGGCAGAGTGTTCGCGCCGGCAGAGGGTGCGGCAGAGAAGGTAGTCCGGGCTGATGCTGCTGACAAAGGCAAAGGTAAAGCCATTGAAGAGGTTCCTGCAGGGGCAGAAAAAGACTTGTTGGTTAAAGACGCTGAAGAGTTCATGCGGCTGATCAGGAAAAGTGACTACAAGATTGTAGATCATCTTCACCAGACTCCGTCGAAGATCTCAATTCTCAACCTGTTGCTGTGTTCTGAAGCGCACCGCAACGCGTTGCTGAAAGTATTGAATGCTGCATACGTGCCGCAGGAGATATCGGTTAATCAACTTGAGGAAGTAGTAGCTCATGTCAACGCTGGTAATGGGCTGGGATTTACAGACCTGGAGCTGACGCCCAAGGGAAGAGATCACAACAATGCCTTGCACGTCTCGATAGAGTGCAGAGGCACGATTATGTCACATGTCCTAGTAGATACGGGCTCCTCGCTGAACGTGCTTCCGAAGAAAGCACTGATGAAGTTGGATACCCGGGGACTGCTGTGCACGCCCAGTGATCTGGTCGTAAAGGCTTTTGACGGAACCAAGCGCCACGTCTTTGGAGAATTGACCCTGCCAATTCAGGTTGGTCCAGAGACGTTTAATGCAGTGTTCTATATTATGGATATCATGCCCGCCTATAGTTGCCTCTTGGGTCGGCCGTGGATTCATTCTGCTGGTGCCGTAACGTCTACGTTGCATCAGAAGCTTAAATATGCTGTTGGGGGCAGCATAGTGACAGTTTGTGGAGAGGAGGACATCATGGTAAGCCACCTGTCGTCCTTCAAGTATGTCGAAATGGATGGCGAGATCCATGAGACTCTTTGCCAGGCGTTTGAGACCGTCAAGGTGAAGGAGGTAGCTCCCGTTGTTGCAGAGAAGCAAGAGGTGAACCTCTCTTCGTTTAAGGAAGCTAGAGCCGTTGTCGAAGCTGGTTCTACCCCAGGCTGGGGGCATGTCTTGGATATACCATTCAAACAAGATAAGTTTGGATTGGGATATTCTCCTGAAGCTGAAGCTTCAACTTCTTCTGGTAGCTCATCTCGTGGGAAGGGGCCGATCCTATTCACCAAGGGAGGAGTAATATTCGAAAGTGTCAACGCAGCGTCGGAGGACAGCGGAGACAGTGACTGTGATCTAGATGCCTGGATTCAACCGAGCAAGCCAGGCGAGCGCCTTCACAACTGGACCATCAAGGAGATTATCGAACTGACGAGTGAAGAGTAATGATTTGCTTTTTACAATCTTTGTACAACCCTATGTCCTGCCCGGGGCATAGTGGTTTTACTGTCAGGGCCTTGTTGGATTATGTGTATACATTTTGTCAATAAATGAAAAGGCGTTTTCTTCGTAATCAAATATTGTGTTCTCTGTTATTCATATTTTATGCTTGTTTTGAAAAACAGCAAAATGGCGACGAGGCTCGTGCTAACCTGCATATTCCTGCTTTAAACTTAACCCTTGTTATTGCAGGATCCACGTAACAGACGACATCGACTCTGGACCCTCTACGGCTCACTACGACTTTGATTGCCCGATCTATCAAGCCGAAGATGAGATTGATGAAGACGAAGACCTTCCAGAAGAGTTGGCCCGCTTGTTGAGACAAGAGGAGAAGATTATTCTGCCTCATGAAGAGGAGATTGAGGTCATAAATCTGGGTTCTGAGGAGCTTATCAGGAATGTCAGAGTTGGGGCTGCGCTGCAGAAGGATGTCAAGCATAGGATGGTCGAGATGCTTCGAGAGTATAGTGACGTCTTTGCTTGGTCATATGAGGATATGCCCGGACTTGACACAGATATCGTGGTTCATCGCTTGCCGTTGCGAGAGGATTGTCCTCCAGTCAAGCAGAAGCTCAGGAGGACGAGACCAGACATGGCTGTAAAAATCAAAGAAGAAGTCCAGAAGCAGTTGGACGCAGGATTTCTAGCCGTTACCACCTACCCTCCGTGGGTCGCCAACATAGTGCCTGTGCCGAAGAAGGACGGTAAGGTACGCATGTGCGTCGATTATCGGGATTTGAATAGGGCGAGCCCTAAGGATGATTTCCCATTGCCTCATATCGATGTGTTGGTCGACAATACAGCCCAGTTTTCCGTGTTTTCATTCATGGATGGCTTCTCTGGTTACAATCAGATTAAGATGGCGCCGGAGGACATGGAGAAAACGACGTTTATTACCCCCTGGGGCACGTTTTGCTACAAGGTAATGCCCTTCGGTCTGAAGAACGCAGGGGCCACTTACCAGCGAGCAATGGTAACTTTGTTTCATGATATGATTCATCATGAGATCGAGGTCTATGTTGATGACATGATTGCAAAGTCCCAAATGGAGGATGAGCATCTGGTCAATTTGCTGAAGCTGTTTGAAAGGCTTAGGAAGTTCAAGCTGAGGCTGAATCCTAACAAGTGCACTTTCGGAGTGCGGTCCGGAAAGTTATTGGGGTTTATCGTTAGTGAACGAGGTATCGAAGTTGATCCTGCGAAGATAAAAGCTATCCAAGAGATGCCAGCGCCGAGAACAGAAAAAGAAGTTCGTGGTTTCTTGGGCCGGATAAACTACATTGCGAGGTTTATCTCTCAGCTCACGGCCACCTGTGAACCGATGTTCAAATTGTTAAAGAAAAATCAGGCGATTACTTGGAATGAAGATTGCCAGAAGGCATTCGATAAGATAAAGCAGTATCTTCAAGAACCTCCAATCTTGATACCCCCAGTGGCTGGACGGCCATTAATCATGTACTTGACAGTTCTGGAGAATAGCATGGGGTGTGTTCTCGGTCAGCACGACGAGACGGGCAGAAAAGAGCATGCCATCTATTATTTGAGTAAAAAGTTCACTGAGTGTGAATCTCGATACTCGATGCTGGAGAAGACGTGTTGTGCATTAGCTTGGGCTGCCAAACGTCTACGACAGTATATGCTCAATCACACCACTATGCTGATTTCAAAGATGGATCCGATCAAGTACGTCTTCGAGAAGCAGGCTCTTTCGGGCAGGATTGCCAGATGGCAGATGGTGTTAACAGAATATGATATTCAGTACGTCTCTCAGAAGGCCATCAAGGGAAGCGTATTGTCTGATTACCTTGCCGAACAGCCAATCGAAGACTATCAGCCGATGAAGTTCGAGTTCCCTGACGAGGACATTATGTTTCTCAAAGCAAAGGATTGCGAGGAGCCATTGCCCGACGAGGGGCCAGATAGGAAGTCTCAGTGGAAGTTGATATTCGACGGAGCGGTTAATTCCTATGGAAGTGGTATCGGGGCTATCATCACGACTCCTCACGGATCCCACATCCCGTTTACTGCGAGACTGACGTTTCCGGTTACCAACAACGAAGCCGAGTACGAAGCATGTATTATGGGTCTAGAAGAGGCAATTGATTTGAGAATCAAGAATCTAGACATATATGGTGACTCAGCGCTTGTGATCAATCAGATCAAAGGGGAGTGGGAAACTCGTCAACCGAATCTAGTGCCGTACATGAATTACGCCAGAAGGCTGCTTCCGTTCTTCGACCGAGTAGAACTTCATCATGTACCCCGGGCTGAAAATCAAATGGCTGATGCTTTAGCCACGTTGGCTTCAATGTATAAGGTCAATCTTTGGAATGAGGCTCCAAGCATTGTTCTTTCGCGTCTTGACAGACCAGCATATGTGTTCGCAATCGAGGATGCCACTGACGGCAAGCCATGGTTCCACGATATCCAGACCTTCCTTATGACTAAGGAGTATCCTGCGGGTGCGTCTACCCAGGATAAGAAGACTCTGAGGAGGCTATCTGGAAACTTTTACCTCAATCCTGATGGAGTGCTCTACAAGAGAAACCACGATCTCGTGCTACTCAGATGTGTAGATGAGAAAGAAGCAAGTATGCTCATGGAAGAAGTCCATGAGGGCACATTTGGTACGCACGCCGGCGGGCATGCCATGACGAGGAAGATCCTGAGAGCAGGATATTACTGGTTGACTATGGAGTCGGATTGCTTCAGATTCGCGAAGAAATGTCACAAATGCCAGGTTTATGCTGATAAAGTTCATGTGCCGCCGTGCCCATTGAATGTCATGTCCTCCCATTGGCCGTTTTCCATGTGGGGCATTGATATGATAGGCAAGATCGAGCCCACCGCATCCAATGGTCATCGTTTCATTCTGGTAGCTATCGACTACTTCACCAAGTGGGTGGAGGCAGCCTCGTACGCTAATGTGACCAAGCAGGTGGTAGCTAAGTTCATAAAGAGGGATATCATCTGTCGCTATGGAATTCCCGAGCGGATCATTACTGATAATGGTTCGAATTTGAACAACAAGATGATGAAGGAGCTGTGCCAGAGCTTCAAGATTGAACACCACAACTCATCTCCTTATCGGCCGAAGATGAATGGCGCCGTTGAAGCGGCCAATAAGAACATCAAGAGGATTGTTCAGAAGATGGTTGTGACGTATAAAGATTGGCACGAGATGCTGCCGTTTGCCTTGCACGGTTATCGTACGACGGTGCGTACGTCGACCGGGGCAACTCCTTTCTCCTTGGTGTACGGTATGGAAGCTGTCCTACCGCTAGAAGTGGAGATTCCCTCTTTGCGAGTTTTGGTTGATGTGAAACTTGATGAGGCAGAATGGGTGACGAATCGCCTGAACCAGCTCAGCCTGATGGACGAGAAGAGGTTAGCGTCGATTGCATTTGGTCGCCTGTACCAAAGCCGAATGAAGAAAGCTTATGATAAGAAGGTGCGTCCTCGAAGCTTTCAGACGGGTGATCTCGTCCTGAAGAAGATTCTTCCGCCACACTCCGATCACCGGGGCAAGTGGACTCCGAATTACGAAGGGCCGTATGTCGTCAGCAAGGTCTTCTCGGGAGGAGCTTTGTTGTTATCCACGATGGATGGTGAAGATTTTGCATCCCCGGTGAACGCGGACGCAGTTAAAAAATACTTTGCTTGAAAGCGACCCGCTGGACAAAAAAAGAGAGTCCAGGCAAAAAAGGGGCATCCCGGCGAACCAAAAACAGAATAAAAGGTTCGGGCAAAAATTAGGGATATATTGAAAAATGTACACCCGCGAAGTCGAAAACCTACACTGGGCGGCTTCGGCAAAAAAGGGTATCCCGGTGAACTGAAAACCCGTGAAGGGCGGTTCACGCAAAAGTTAGGGATTGAAATAAGCAAATGACTGCGTTCCGCGTATGGACTTTCATTGTTTAGTGGTTCGGAAGACCTGAAGGCCGTTTATCTGAATCAATCTCTTCCAAAGCTGAAGCATCGGAGAAGTATCGAAGTCGAGTGGGTCTTAGAGGGATCAACTCATGGTGTTCGTCTACACCTCGATTGCCGACATTTGTATATACTGATGTATATTTATGTTTTCTTTTTTTGCGCGGCTTCCTCATTCCAGGAGCTTGCCTCTGTTGTAAAACATTTTTGCCCATTCAGGGGTTCATCATCAATAAAATGCACATTATTCAGCAATTCTACTTGTCTGTTTAGCATTTATCTGTTTTGTTTGCGAACGATAACGCCGATGTGTTTTTTTTGATAAAATGCGCATACATAAACTTGCGGGCCTAAGCCCATTGATTGTTGAAACAGTTAATTAATTGAACGTTGTCGCGAGATAATAACCCTGATAGGCCCCTTTGAGGAGGGTATCTTGTCTGTTTGTTTGTTGCAGGTGTGACACCTCGCCAGAAGATGTGCCGTGCGTATCCCCGAAGCAGGATGAGTCCTCCTTCTCCAGCGGAGTTCAGTAGTCCCTCTTCCGCAGAATCAGAATCAGAATAGTGAACATTGATATGTCTCCCCCAGGTAGAGGTGATTCTCTTCCCCAAGCAGGCGCGTCCTGAAGGAATGTCATCTCATCAGATAAGTCAAGCACCGAAGAATGATGATTATCCCCAGCACCGGGTCACAAGTGCAGAGTTCATAGAAATGTTTGGGTACCGAAGCTCGTGTTTTCCCCAGTAAAGTCGCTGAAGCAGGATTTTTCCCCCGCACCGGGTCACAAGTGCAAGTCTCGTAGGAAGCTGTTCATATGCTGAAGTATGCAATAACTGATGGTGCCAGACTGAAGTCTCCAGTGGAATTGAGATTCCTCACTAGAGTCAGGCTCTCTCCTGAAGTCCGATGACTCCCTCTTCCCCAGTAGAGTGTTGGAACAGCTGATGTTGTATTCCCCTGCAGAGTTGTACTCTCCCCCGAAGTCAGATGATTCTTTCTTCCCCGGCAAAATTGAGATTCCCCATCAGAGTCGCACTCTCCAGCGAAGTAGAATGATTTCTCTCCCCGGCTGGGTCCGCAGGAAAGCAGAATCCTTGGAAGTTGATCAGATCATGGTCGATTTTCCCCAGCAGAGCGTGGGGCAGCTAATGCTGTATTTCCCCCTGAGTCGCACTCTATCCAGTAAAGCAGAATGATTTCTCCTTCCTCAGCCGAGTTCGCAGATGTCCAAGAGATCCGAATCCTTGGAAGTTGATCAGATCATGATTGGTTTTTCCCCAGTGGAGTGTTGAGCAGCTGAAGTTGGTTCCCCCACAGAATTGTCATCCCCAGAAGAGTAGCCGAGACGGCCGCGTAGTTCATTCTCGCGATTAATATCGGTAGATCCAAGTTCTCGTAGAGCTTCATCCCCTGCCGCAGTCAGCTGAAGTTGTTTTCCCTGCAGCAGTCCGCGGAAGATCATTTCCCCAGACAGAGCCTGATTGATATTGGCGCGTTCACGTTCTCCTCAGCAGGATAATTCCTCTACCTGAGTGTTTCTTTCTCCTTGACAGGAGGATTTCCCCCTTCGGCATTTACTTTGCTGACGGGATCGCATCATTGTGCATGATTGCATAGCATTGTGCATGATTGCCTGTCATTGTGCATGACTGCATAGCATTTAAACGTTGCATAGCATTGTGCATGATTGCATGGCATGTAGCATAAACGCATATCACTCCCACTATATGGGGCGTAGTGCAGAAGCATACGCATCATAAGCATGACCTAGGTCATTATCATCCTTATTGTACAAGTGTACTACCGAAAGACCGGTTGCTCAGGACGATTCTTGATGTTCTCCCCAGCAAGGTTGTTTTCTTAGATGATTCTAAAGACCCCGGTGTAATCCCCGCGGTCGCTCGCTCAAGATGATTTTTGAGATCCCCAGCGAAGTCTTCGGTTCGAGATGATTCTCAAATCCCTCAGCAGGGCCATTTTCTTAAGATGATTCTTAAGACCTCAGTACAGCTTCCCGAGTGGTTCGCCTAGTATGATACCTGAGCTCCCCGATAGCGCCTCAGCAAGAGTTGCCCAGGAAGATTCCTGGAATTCCCAACAGAATAAAGTCTCCAGAAAGGTTATTAGTTCAGGACGATTCTTGAAGATGCCCGACGGATCTGTTTGTTCAAGTTGATTCTTGAAGTCCTCAGCAGCATGATATGTCTGCTCCAACAATGATGTCTAATCTGAAGATGGATTTCGTAAGCGCCCGATGGCGATATCAGAAGGTTCCGGTGAGTCCAAATTTCCGCGTTGATGAATCAACAGGTGGCTAAAGATAAGGTTCCAGAGGTTGTAGATACAACAGAGTGATTCGTGTGAGTCTGAAGACCAAGTCAGTTGTCCTGAGGTGATGATTGATTGCAATCGAGTGAATAGTTTTTCTTCTGACTGAAGTCAAAGATGTTTCTCCAGCTGAAGCGGAGTTTTGCCTGAAGGCAAAGTGTTTGAATCCCTGTAGAGTCATGAATGGCTCAGGATACCATTTCTTTGACTGAAGTCACAGATTTCCTAAGCTGAAGCGAAGGTGCCTAAGGGCAAGGTTATCCCCAAGGTCATGAAATGACCTAGGATTCATTTTTCGGGCTGAAGACCGAAGTATATCCCTGACTGAAGTCTCGGATACTCTATAGCAGAGGTGGAGTTGCCTGAAGGCAGGTCCATGTATCCTTGAAGGTCAAGGATCATTCTCTTCAGACTGAAGTCGAAGATACCTCCTGCAGAGTGCCATCCTTGAAGGCCAAGGATGCTTATCTTCAAAAGTACTTGAAGATCTTTTCTAGCTGAAGCTGGAAGTGGCCAGGGGCCAGGGTTCCATATAGTTTTTATGTTGAAGTTCTACGGTGGGCAGTGTGCAGCAGTATTCCGATGTTCGTTATGGTTATGAGGGTGAACCCCAGATCAGAGTGTGCTCGGTTAAGTCTCTCATCCCCGGCAGAGTAGTTTCAAATACGCAAGTGTACCTTTTGTTCCATTTACCAGGGGTGAACCCCAGGTCAGAGTTGTTCAGTGATATAGTTGTCCAGCAGTAAGGTTGGGTATTTTGATTATCCGACGACGAGGTCAGATCATGTTTGTTTCCGGCGGCGAGGTTGGATGTTTGTTTGACGGCAATGTCAGACTCCTTAAATCCCCAGTAGAGATGATGTTGGTACGACGGCGATGTTGAGTGTCTCTCAGAATGATGTTTGTTTCCGGCGGCGATGTCAGATCAGTATCTCTCCAGCTAGTTGTTGAGCAGCTAGTGTTGCAGTGTTCAAAGATTTGTTCTCCGCGGAGTACCGTGTGCTTGTGCAGTTGGCAAATTTTCGGGTTTACCGGTATTCAACCGTCTCGTACCTTGATTGGTTGAGAGCCGTTCGCTTCTCACCCAGTCAGGTTCAAGCCGTTTGAATAGGGGCAGCTGTTGCACCCCAAAATTTGACCAACAATTATTCATTCATTGAGTGTTTGAAAGTTGATACCTTCATCAGAAAGTTCAAGAGATCCTCAGAGGAGTGGGTTTGAAACCAGGGTTGTATGCTTCACAGTTTGGAAGTTGTGGGTGCCCCTCAGATGATTCTGAGACTTTGAGAATGAATTAGATGTTTTGAGAAAGCTTATGAGATGTCTTGATAGCCATCATGAAGCCCAGAGAAGTCATTATGCAGGAGTCCAGAAGATTCAACCATGAATGGTAGAATTAGGGTTTTGACTGGGTCAACCCTAGATCAACTGAAGATTTGGAGAAGGTTGAGACTTAATCCAAGGGCCATGAGATCATGGAATGATGTATAGAGATGTTATAGAGATGATTCCTAGACCAACTCATCATGATTGAAGAGTTTGAGAAGTTTGGAGTTAGGGTTTCTGAGGATTATCAGTGAGAAAACCCTAGTTTGATCCCTATCTTCCAGGCAGTTTTAGCCCTAGATGTGATTGATATCTCATCTTCCCCACAACATGAATGTTGTAGAGCTTGTTCTAAGCTTTAATTTGAGTGGTGGAAGTCCTTGATAGGAGTTACAGAGCTCAAGTTATGGTTTTGACAACTTACAGGTCAGCAGAGGTGTGTGAATCTGGGTCCTTGAAAGTCACCCAACTTGCAGACAACTTTTGCCCTAGTAGGAGGATTCCTATGATTTCTTGGTCAACATGAATGTTGAAGAGGATCTTCTTAGCTTTAATTTGAGTGGTAGAAGTCCTTGATTGGATTTGTGGAACTCAAGTTATGGTTTGAACAAGGCAAGGGTATTTTGGTCATTTGTCAGTTATAGGTCATTTTAGCCAATGCCTAAAACTCCTATTTCCAAGCCTCAAATGGAAAAACTTAAAACATGAAAGTTGCTCAAAATGTGATTTTAAGTCTAGAAAGAAGGTCACAAATTGTTGAAAAAGCTCATAGCACAAGATTCCATGATTGGTCAAAAATGAACTAAAAATGACTTATAACTTTGAAAAGTTGAAATTGAAAAGTGATTTGGGAGATCCACAAATCCAAAATAGGTCATCCAATATATCATTTTGATTGGAAAAAACATTTTAAGAACTTTGGTTTAAATAGAATTTTCATTTGAGGCTTAAAAAATGAGGTTCCTTTGGAAATTTCTTACTTGAAAAAGAAGGTAGCATTGAAAAACCCTACACAAGCCAAGAATGCCTTTGTTTTTCACTCATCCTCATTCAATATCTCACATAAGGACATTTTGAGACAAAATAACAAGGCATGGCATATGAGATGAGATAACCATTTTGGAATATCATGGAATTTTCAAGAAACTTCCACACCCTTCTAGATGAATCTAGAAGCATCCAATCAATCAATATATAAAGAGTGCATTGTGGAGAGTCTAAGGTTGGTGAAACTTGAGCCAAGTCAGAGGAGAGAGAGAGAGAGATAGCCATTAAAGCTCTTGCTTCAAGTTGAAGCAACTCAAGAATTCTTCCATTACAAGTCTTCTTCTTCAAGAATTGTGCAAACAGAAGGCTATCCATCATCAAAGGATCATCCTGAAGGATTTGCAAGCCCTGGTTCGAGCCATAGCATCACTCACCATAGCTTCTTGACAGGTTGGTGAACTCATCTCTTTCTCTTTATTTATGCTTAGATAGATCATATTCTAGGTATAAAATGATTGTGTTAGGGTAGATGACTAAACCCTAGAAGTTATAGCTCATTCCATGAGGTTCCATGGCAGGTGTAGGAATCTTGAATCTTCCATAACTATCTGTTTAGGAGGTTTTAGGTACCATGAAGTAGGTTAGAATAGCAAGGGTAACTTGTAGAATATGATTGCATCATTATACTGAATTTTAATGAAGGTTGATATCAGTTGGAAATTCTGAACCATGGTTGTACCCGGATCTTCCATCCCTCTGTTTGGATTATCCACGAGGAATTAAGAGAAAGTGAACGTAGGGTTGTGTAGGGCTTGAGTAATAGATCATTTTTCATTTTGGAATCGAGTCCAACCGTGGCGTGTGGAGAGAGCTAGAAGAGCTCGAATGTGAGTGCATGGAGGGAGGGTCTGAAAACCCTAATTCGTGTTTGGAGAAGACGAAGCAGAAGCCGTTGGATCAAGTTCAATGTTTGACAAGTTATTCAGATCGTACGGCTGTGATCGCGTCTGAGATTGGAGGGAAAATTTGAATCATATGAAACGCGTCGTTTCATTAATAAGCCATTCTGGGCTCATTGTCTATTCCCACCCCCCTTTATTTCTGGCCCAACATTTTGAACTAACGCGCCTTACTATTCTGACCCCCCACCCCTTTAATTCATTTATTTCTTTTAATGTTTTTCTCTGTTTTGTAAAATGCATTAAAAATAGATAAAAAATGTTTTTTAATTTCTTCTTTTTTTCCTGAGTAGATTAAAATGTGTAGAAAATTATAAAAATAAAATTGAGATTTTATTTTTAGGTTTAATATTTTTAGTAGATTTTCCAATTAAATAGCTTTTTAATTGTTTCATTTTGATATTTGATTTTGTAGGAATTATTTTAGGACATTCCCTTAGGGTTTTTTACCCATTCTTTTTTGTGCAATTAGATGATGAGTCATACTTCCCCATAGGATTTTTTCTAGATTTTTTAGAATTAACCTTGATTAGTTTAATTAGGGTTGACTTAGGACAGTCTAATTAGGGTTTAGAATTGTGCATAGGTGATGATTCCTTTCTTTGATTGAGTTTTATCTTGATTTTTAGGTAGAAACCTTTGTAGATGTTATGAGTAGGTGTTGAGGACCCTTATGAATATTTGTTAAATTTTTCCCCATTAGTTTAGTATTTTTAGGTATTTTCTGAGATTGCCTGATGACTTGGTTTGTTCAGTGGGTTATCTGTTCATCTGTGGGGTTCATTCTGAGGAATTTGCTGAAGGGCTTGTGTTGCCTTGAGGATATTGATGGAGAGCATCATGAGGAGAAGCTTGTAGATCAAGATTCATGAGGCCCAGAGCTTGTCTTGTCCTCTGTTTGTGAGGTTTGAGATCCTGAAGTTTGAAGGAAGTTCATGGTACTTTCCTGAGGAAGGCATTATGAATGACTTTCATCCTTCCTTCTCACCTCTTTCCTAAGTATCCAATGATGTTGGAGCCAACTTGTGAGTTTAATTTCTCCTGAGGAGGAATGTAAACTGATCACATGTTGTTGAGCCACATGGGATACAACTCCTAAGTGGAAGCCTCCTAGTACTTTCCTGAGGAAGGTCCTATGGGTCTATTCACTTAGTTCCATTAGTTTATCTAGGATTTCTCAAGTATCCAATGATGTAGGAGCCAACTTGTGAGTTTAATTTCTCCTGAGGAGGAATGTAAACTGATCACAGTTGTTGAGCCACATGGGATACAACTCCTAAGTGGAAGCCTCCTAGTACTTTCCTGAGGAAGGTCCTATGGGTCTATTCACTTAGTTCCACTAGTTCAGATAGGATTTCCTAAATATCCAGTGATGTTGGAGCCTGCTTGTGAGTTTAATTTCTCCTGAGGAGGAATGTAAACTGATCACAGTGGTTGAGCCACATAGGGTATGACTCCTGAGTATACACCTCTTAGTGTTTTCCTGAGGAAGACACTATGAGTCTGATTGCTTAGCTCCCTGTCTTTGGTAAGCTTGTGCTGAAGCTTGAAGGCTGGGAATGATTTCTCTTGTTCAGGGTTTTTGCCTGAGGGCTTTGCTTAGATCTGTTTAGATCCTGTGATTAGGGTTAGGATTAGAGAGTAGATGATTCTTTCTCTAGCAGGTGTGTGGTTTGCCTGATGGCACTTCATTCCTTTTACCTGTTCATTGCTTGATAGCATGTTGTTTATTTTCAGTATGATTACTGTTATTTCATGACTGGCTTGAGGTCGAGACGAGCTTGTGGAGGCTGAAGCCCCACACACATTTCCTCCCTCACTTGCATTGCATGCATTTTACCGTTAAAGCTGATGTTTTTGTCTGTTTTGGTGTACCATTGACATGATCCCTTAGGACTCTCATTTCTTCTGATGAGGATGTGATGATAGACTTTTAGGTTGAAACCTATGCATGACAACATCCAGGAGTTCCCTATTCAAACCTCAACCATAGGATGAATCCATGGCATGATAACAGTAGGACTTGACAGTCTCCCTCCTAGTTGAGCCATTTTTCCTGTAGTTTCCCGAACTACGTTTGCTCTGATCTTTTATACCAGATGAAAGTACGTAGGCATAGGATGCGATATCCTAGCGAGCAACCTTCCCAACCTTTCCCCCATAACCCGTAGGCAGTCGAACTACGTTGACTCTGATTTCTCATTCTCTGATGGGAATACGTAGGCATAAAGTGCGACGCTTTGCCGAGTCATTTTTCATTTCTTTTTCAGCCAGCCTTGATAGGTAGATAGATTATAACCAACCCGTCCAAGTAAACAAACAAGCGAGGATCCCGTCGAGTACGACGGACGTGAGGGGTGCTAATACCTTCCCCTTGCGTAACCGACTCCCGAACCCAGACAATGGTTGCGATGACCTTGTCTTACCCTTTTTTCGTCAGGTTTTTCCGATCGTTTCCTTTCCCGCTCTGAGGGATAAATAACGAAAGGTGGCGACTCTTCTGTCATGCCGGCACCTTATTTTCGCGCAAGCGACAATGTCATGGGGTAGGAGATTTATATCTCAAATAAGGATGACTAAGGTCTAGTATACTTTAAAAAGATTTTAAAGTTGAAAAGACAACGCGGCAAAAGATTTGAATTGAAGTTTGTGTTTTTTAGTCTTGTGGAAGGAGTTTGAATATGCTAAAGATGTTTTGAAGCATTTGTTAAGAAAAGAGTTTGAAAAAATCAATGACCTAAGGTCAAGGTTTTTTATATTGGAAGTGATTTTGAGTTTGTAAAAGGGGAAACCCTAATTGAAAATGCTTAAGTTGTAGGTAATCCTAAAAGAGACTTCCTAAGGGTTAGCAAGTTCTAGGATTACAAGGAATATATATGTACAAGAATGATGCAAAAATGAAAATGCAAATGACAAGAATGTCAACTACAAGCCCCTTCCTTGGAAATAGGCATTAATGATTGATTACATAAACATGCATAGATTTAACAAAACTTTACGAGTAAAACAATAACATGATTCTAGGCATGGTGAACATGAACAAGACATAACAAAGGTTTATATAACATCACAAGAAATAAAATACATGTTTAACATTGTGAAAGTTTATGAAGGAAACACTTGAAAATAAGATGGATATCACAAAATTTCAAGACATAAACCAAGGCATACAAGTATGAACATGAAAGACAAAGATCATAATGAACATGGTGAAAGCAACACTAAACCCTAAAAGGGAACAACATGCACAAGCCAAAGAAGATATGCAAAGGCATGGCGAACACAAGATTAATCCTATACCCTAGGAGATATAATCATGCTTTGACAAATAGGAGCTCATAAAATATAATATTGAACAAGTTAACACTTTTACACTTTTATTCAAGATGAACAACAAAGTTACAACATTTAAAACATGGTACAATACATAGCATGATCACACAAACATTCGTGAATCATTAGGCCAAGGAAACAATTCAAGAAACAAACATGAAAAAGTCCTAATAAGTCACATAAAAGGAAACATGTTGAAATTGTTAGAGCACAGATTGGTTCTTAATAATATCTCTATGTTTTGATGATAACTGTTAGGAAATTTTATATTTAAGAATTATATACTCTAAAATTTGCTTGAGAGTTTTTACTGCAGATAGTAAAGAAATTAACACTCCAGAAGCAAATCAGAATTGAATACAAGAAATTAGCTAGACTCTGTAGCGCCAGATGCATATATTAGAAGATTCTGATTGCTGCCAACAGAAGATTCTGAGCGTAGCCTCCAGAAGATTCTGAAGTAGAAGCTCCAGAAGAATCTGAAGCAGAAGCTCCAGAAGAATCTGAAGCAAGTCAGAAGCATCTGAAGCAAGTCAGAAGCATCTGAAGCAAGTCAGAAGCATCTGAAGCAAAGAAGAATATTGTATGAAGAGTTTTTCAAAGCATAGTTTCTACAGAAGATTTTGAAAGTACTAAAGCTGCCAGTACTGAAGTTCTTCTCAAATATGCTCTGATATTTAACACGCTGAAAGCACACCTGCTACAGAAGACTCTGATCCAGCAAGCTCTGATCATCATCAGAAGACTCTGACCCAATTAGACTTTGATGAACTTGCTGAAAACTGAAGAAGAAATATTCAAAGATTATATCCGTTGGAGTAAATCAAACGTCTCTTTCCTTATTTATGCTAGACACAAGAACACAGACAAAAAGGATTTTTCTGTGCTTTCTTCTTCTAGGAAAGGTCACTTGATGTGAAGATAAAAAGGCTTAGACCTTTTGGACACTCTTCTCAACGTGCAGCTTACCTTGGATCAGCTGCCTATAAAAGCAAGACTCCACCAAATTCTTCAGTTAGACATTTTGCTGAAAAGAAATTAAAACATTCAAGCTCTCATATTTTCATATTCATTCTTAGAATTAATTTCATTGTACTTAAACTTAAGAGAAATATCACAGTTGTGATAAAAGCTTTTTAGAAGCATTCTTACTCTTGTAATAGTTTTACATTGATTGTAAAAGATTTCCTTAAGAGGATTCAGTTGGAATCAGTAGCTCTTGAGAAGACTAAGAACAGTTGTTCTTAGGTGTTACTATTGTAATCTGTTTGATTAAATAGTGGATTAAGTCCTTGATTGAGAAAGGAAAATAACTCTAGGAAGGGTGGACTGGAGTAGTTGAGTTCAACGAACCAGGATAAAAATACTTGTGTTTTAATTCTAAGTTTTAATCTTTCATACTTATTCAACCCCCCTTCTAAGTATTATCTCACCTTCAGTTGGCATCAGAGCTCCGGTTTTGTGTGTGCTACCACTTAACAGTGACAGTAAAGATCCAGAGAGAAATATTTTGATATATATTTAGTTGTTACTATGGCTGATAATACAATATCCAACATTAACAATAAATATGAAGAAAGGGACATAATCAACACCAAACCCCCTATGTTTGATGGGGAGAAATTTGATTACTGGAAAGACAGAATTAAAAGTTTTTTCCTTGGATATGATGCTGATTTATGGGATCTGGTCATAGATGGATATGTTCATCCCACAGATGGGAATGGCAAGAAGATAGACAAAAAATCTATGACAGATGCTCAGAAGAAAGATTTTAGAAATCATCACAAGGCCTGAACAATATTATTGAATGCAATATCTCATACTGAGTATGAAAAAATTACAAACAGGGAAACTACATTTGATATGTTTGAATCCTTAAAGATGACTCATGAGGGAAACTCTCAAGTCAAGGAAAAAAAGGCTCTGGCTCTGATCCAGAAGTATGAGGCCTTCAAGATGGAAGACTTTGAATCTGTTGAAGCTATGTTCTCCAGATTCCAAATACTTACAGCTGGACTAAAGGTTCTGGACAAAGGATACTCAACTGCTGATCATGTGAAAAAGATCATCAGAAGTTTACCCACCAGATGGAGACCTATGGTGACAGCGCTGAAGATGGCTAAAGATCTGAACAAGATCTCCTTGGAAGAATTGATCAGTTCACTAAGGAGCCATGAAATTGAGCTTGAGGAAGATGAACCTCAGAAGAAAGAGAAAGGTAAATCTGTTGCTTTAAAATCTAATAAATCTGCTAAAGCTTTGCAGGTTATTGAAGAAAGCTCTGAAGAATCTTCTTCTAAAGAAGAAGCTGAATTATCCATGTTGTCCAGAAAGATCAACAGACTCTGGAAGCACAAGGGAAAGAAGTTCAACAACTTCAAAAAATCTGATCATAGAAAGGAATCTTCTAGGCACAGAAGATCTGGCAAGAAAGAAGTTGTGTGCTATGAGTGTAAAGAACCTGGGCATTACAAGAATGATTGCCCCAAACTTCAAAAAAGAAAAACCCAAGAAGAAGTTTAACAAAAAGAAGAAGGTTATGATGGCAACATGGGATGACTCAGATGAATCTGAATCATCTTCTGAATCAGAAGAAGAATGTGCTAATGTTGCACTGATGGCCAGCACAGAAGATCAGGAGGAAGGAACTTCAGGATATGAATCAGATTCTGAATCTGACGATGACGCTGAAGAGGTAATGGCTAAACTTACTAAAGAAGAACTTATAAAAGTTTTATCAGAAGTTCTAAAAAGTTATAACAATATCAAAATCAAATACAAGAAGCTGAAAAGCAGTCTTGAATCTGAGATTGATCTTCTGAAGACAGAACTTGCTGAGCAAAAAGAAATTAATCTGAAAATCAAAAATGACTTTGAAATAACTCAACAAGAATCTAAATCTGAGACTAAGCCATGTGAAAACATCTTAGAAAAATATGACTCTAGCTTTCAGAGATTCCTTACTAAGAGCATAGACAGAAGCAAGATGGCTTCTATGATCTATGGTGTTAGTGGGAACAACAGAAGAGGTATTGGATATGAATCTTCCTCTGGAAGTAATCCAAAATCTGTTGATAAACTCTTCATCAAGAAAACACCTCTGTACTCTCAATTTAAGTTTGGTCACTTAAATGACATTAAACACACAAGCTCTGAGAAGAATACTTATGTGTTTAAACCCAAGGCAAGTCAGAATAAACATTATGTTGAAAAACAGAAGTTTAGAAAAACCTTCAGAACCACTAACCCTAAAGGACCCAAGAAGATCTGGGTACCTAAAAGTAAAATAATTCCTGTTGCAGATGTTCTTAGCAGCAAGGTCAGGACGCCAATCATGGTACCTGGACTCTGGATGCTCACGACACATGACAGGAGAAAAGTCTATGTTCCAAAGCCTGGAACTTAGATCTGGAGGTGATGTGAAGTTTGGAGGGAACCAGAAAGGCAAGATCATTGGATCTGGCACCATTGGAAATGGTAAACTTCCCTCTATTACTAATGTTTTACTTGTTGAAGGGTTAAAGCATAACTTATTGTCCATAAGTCAATTAAGTGACAATGGTTATGATATTACCTTTAATCAAAAATGTTGTAAAGCTATTAGTCAAAAGGATGGCTCTATCCTATTTAGTGGTAAGAGGAAAAACAACATTTATAAAATAAATCTTTCAGAACTTAAAGTTCAGAATGTTAAATGCCTCTTGTCTGTTAATGAAGAGCAATGGGTCTGGCACAGAAGATTGGGCCATATTAATATGAGACGTATATCTCAGATTAATAAACTTAATCTTGTCAGAGGACTTCCTAATCTGAAGTTCACCTCAGATGCACTTTGTGAAGCATGCCAAAAAGGGAAGTTTTCAAAATCATCTTTTAAATCAAAAAATGTTGTTTCCACTTCCAAACCACTAGAATTACTTCATATTGATCTGTTTGGACCAATGAAAACTGCATCCATCAGAGGCAAGAAGTATGCATTAGTCATTGTTGATGACTATAGTAGATGGACATGGGTAAAGTTCTTAAAACACAAGGATGAGTCACATTCTGTGTTCTTTGACTTCTGCAAGCAAGTCCAGAATGAAAAGGATTTCAAAATTATAAAAGTCAGAAGTGATCATGGTGGTGAATTTGAAAATAAATATTTTGAAAAATATTTTTCTGAAAATGGCATTGCTCATGATTTTTCCTGTCCTAGAACTCCACAACAGAATGGAGTTGTAGAGAGGAAAAACATAACTCTGCAAAAAATGGCCAGAACCATGATCAATGAGACAAATCTGGCAAAACACTTTTGGGCAGAAGCAATCAACACAGCCTGTTACATTCAGAACAGAGTGTCTGTAAGACCTCTTTTGGAAAAGACTCCATATGAACTGTGGAAGAACAAAAAGCCCAACATTTCATATTTTCATCCTTTTGGATGTATTTGCTATATGTTAAATACTAAGGAAAATCTGAACAAGTTTGATTCCAAAGCACAGAAGTGTTTCATGCTTGGATATTCTGAACGCTCTAAAGGCTACAGAGTATACAACACTGAGACACAGATTGTGGAAGAATCTATTCATGTCAGATTTGATGATAAGCTTGGAAATAAAAAGCCAAAGTAGTCTGAAAACTCTGCAGATAGAGAAGTAGTCCTCATTGACTCTGAAGTCCCAGAAGCAGACAAAGCTCAAGTAAAGGAACCAGATGCAACGACAGATGCTATTCCTTTAACTTCTTAGATGAACAATCTAAACATTTCTGAAGAATCAACTATTAGAGGATCATCATCCAGAATTAAAGCTTCTCATCCAGAGGATGTCATTATTGGAAAGAAGGATGATCCCATCAGAACAAGATCCTTTCTTAGATCATCTGAAGCATCACTATTTGGACTGGTGTCAGAAATTGAACCATCTTCTGTAGATGAAGCTCTGCAAGACAATGATTGGATTATTGCCATGCAAGAAGAGCTAAATCAATTCACCAAAAATGATGTATGGGATCTAGTTCAAAGACCACAAGGATTTAATATAATTGGTACAAAATGGGTCTTTAGAAATAAGATAAATGATAAAGGAGAAGTTGAAAGAAATAAGGCTAGGCTTGTATCTCAAGGATACAATCAACAAGAAGGTATTGATTACACTGAAACTTATGCTCCAGTGGCAAGGTTAGAATCTATACGCCTTCTTATTTCATTTGCTGCACAAAATAACATCACTCTGTATCAGATGGATGTTAAAAGTGCCTTTCTTAATGGTATTATAGAAGAAGAAGTTTATGTCCACCAACCTCCTGGTTTTGAAAATGAAAAATTTCCAGATCATGTTTTCAAATTAAAGAAATCTCTGTATGGTTTAAAACAAGCTCCCAGAGCTTGGTATGAGAGATTGAGCAATTTTCTTCTGGAGAAAAATTTCATCAGAGGAAAAGTGGATACAACACTCTTTTGTAAATCAATTAAGAAAGATCTTCTAATTTGTCAAATTTATGTGGATGGTATAATATTTGGATCTACCAATACTATGCTGGGAAAGGAGTTTGCTACATGTATGCAGGCAGAATTTGAAATGAGCATGACGGGAGAACTCAGATTCTTTCTAGGAATCCAAGTCAATCAAACTCCAGAGTGCACTTACATACATCAGACCAAACATGTTAAAGAACTTCTGAAGAAATTTAACATGACTGATAGTAAGCTGGCAAAGACTCACATGCATCCAACTAGCTCACTTGGCAAGGAAGAGGTAAGTAAGAAAGTAGACCAGAAGCTCTAATTGGTTCTCTTCTTTATCTTACTGCTTCTAGACCTGACATATTGTTCAGTGTATGCTTGTGTTCTAGATTCCAATCAGATCCTAGAGAATCAAACTTGACAGCTGTCAAGAGGATTCTAAGGTATCTGAAAGGTACTTCTAATGTGGGTTTGTGTTACAGAAAATCTGATAATTTCAAATTAGTTGGATTCTGTGATGCTGACTACGCTGGAGACAGAGTGGAAAGAAAAAGTACTTCTGGAAGTTGTCAAATTCTAGGAAGAAATCTAATCTCCTGGTACAGCAAGAAGCAACCCACAATTGCACTTTCAACCACAGAGGCAGAATATATTGTTGCTGCTGGATGTAGCACGCAGATGCTCTGGATGAAAAGTCAGCTAGAAGATTATCAAATATTTGAAAGTAACATTTCTATCTTTTGTGATAATACTTCTGCTATATGTTTGTCTAAAAACCCTATTTTACACTCTAAGGCAAAACATATAGAAATTAAGCATCATTTCATCAGAGACTATGTTCAGAAGGGAATCATAAATTTAGCCTTTATTGATACAGATCATCAATGGGCAGATATTTTTACAAAAACCCTTGTTGAAGATAGATTCAAATTTATTCTGAAAAATATTGGTATGAATTTTTGTCCAGAATGATATTTGTCAGAAGCAACTTTTTACAGATGCAAAAATGCCTAATGCTCTGAAGTAATTCTTCTGATTGCTTATTTACTTTATTAATTTGATTTTGTGAAACTCTGAACTAACAATCCTTAGAGGATCTGAATGTTGGTTAACGTTTCATTTCTCAAGAGAATTCAGAACACATGCAAGCAAACACGTGTCACACTAAATCTGCAAAGGTGGCGTGTACATTACTGAAGAGACGTTTAAGGTGAAGTTTGAATAGTGAAAATCTTGATTTTCCCCCCAATTTGTCAGAAGCAATAAATGTTTGAAATGATTATTATTCTTTGCATTTAATGCTTGTTCAAACGTGCAAAATCTGACTGATGGTATGCCTAATTGTTTTAGTATAAATACATGACTTTTCTTCACTTTCACACTTTTCACATCTCAGAAATTATATGCATTTTCATCTTCTCTTCTCTCTGCATAAAAACCCTAAGCGTGTGACAAAACCATCTTCAATGGCAACTTCATCATCAACAGCTGCACAATTCCAATCTTCAATGGCTGCAGTTACAACTGCTAACATGGGTGTTGCTCCTTATTCTCCACCAAAAAGAACTCTGTTAACCCCTGTTGAAAAACTGGAAGTTTTGTGTGAATCAATGGTAGAATTTGATTCACTTGCAGAAAATGGCTTTGAGTTTCGTTCCATCATTGGTGCTCAAGGATGGGTAAAGTACTTTGATAGACTCTTTGGACCAGTTTACCCCCTCCTTGTGAAAGAGTTCTGGATTCATGCTTCAGTTTACCCTAAGTTTATCCTTTCTTCTGTTCGGGGCAAAGAAATCATTATAACAGAAGATCTGATCAGAAAGCTTATTGGATATGAAGAAACAGATGGTGTTTCACACTTGCCAGCTGGGCGTGTGGATATGGATGAAGTGTATGAAGAAGTGATGAATGCTGGTCAAGCTTCTAACAAGTTCAAGGATCTGAAGCCTGACTACAAGATCTGGGCTAAGATCTTCATGGGATGCATTCACCATAGGAAGTCAACAAACTCTCCAGACTATGTCAATAATGAACAGCTCTATTTCATGTATTGCCTAAGTCAGAGCACCAAGGTAGATCTTCCATATATTCTCTTTATGCATCTGTGGAACCATATAAATGCCTCTAGAGAGTATGTGAAAGAGAAAGGACAGAAGATCAGAACCTGGATTCCTTTTGGAAGGTTAATCTCAGATCTTCTAACTGAGAATGGATTGGTCAATGCTCTGTACGCTGCAGGAGTTACAGAGGAATTGGAATTCATTATGGGAAAGCCTCTAAATGCCAAAAGTCTTCAGAGACTTAAAGTAGTGGATGAACTCACAACAGCTCCCAAGAAGCTGAATGTTTCTGAACTGAGTAAGAAGAGGACTCCTATAGATGATTATCCATTGTTCTTTGCTGAAGAACCAAGGCACATTGTTGTGATGTACATTGATGAGTGTAAGAAAGAAGGAAAGCCTGTTCCTGCAAACATAATACAACTAGCAAGACAACCATTACCAGATGTAGGAGAAGAAGAAGAACAACTACAAAGAAAGAGGACTCAGCCAGAAGCAGAAGCTGCACCTGCTCAGAAGAAGATCAAGATTGCTGAGAAGCCACAGAAGCTCTTAAAGAGGAAAGAATCTGGATACACTTCTTCTGTACCAGCCAAGAGAATCAAAATCAAAGGTACTAAATCTTCTGTATCTTCTGCAAATACTGTTGTTTTAAATGATTCCAATATTAAGTCTATTCCAAAACCACCCTCTACACAAATTACTTCTATTACTGCTCCTATTTCCACTTCACCACAAAAATAACCATCTGTTCCAACACCAATCCCTACAAAGACAATTCCAACTCCAAAAGTCTCTGTACCACAACCATCTCAATCAAAAATTCAACTCACAAAAACTGTACCACAGAAACAACCATCAGAACAACAACCTAAAGAACAACAACCACAACCATCTGTACAACAAAAATCCTCTGAACCATCTAAACAAACGCCATCTGAACATCAAAAGCACCCACAAGAAAAACGACCAGAAAAATCCTCTAGAACCCTACCATAAAAAGCCTCTGAAAATCAACCACCATCAGATAATCCACCATCAAAATCATCTGAACCCACTGCATCTGTACCTGTTATTTCTGAACCTACAAAAATAACTTTTGTTCCAATTTCATCTGAACCAATCATAATTCCATCTGATTCACCCACCTCAGAACAACCATCAAAACCCTCTGAAATTCCTTCAGAACCAACCAATACTTCTGAACCACACATTCCTGAGACAAAAGTTCTTAATGTCACACCATTAAAAACTGTGTTTCAAGTATCTTCTACTTCCTGCACACCAACCACCTCTTCAAACTCCTCAGAATCTGACATCCACCCAGACTTTCTAGTCTCTCCATCTCACAGAGACTCTGAGGTAAACCAACCAGAACCTATTATACCTTCTAAAGCTCTCATTCCAGATCCTATTCCCACACCTACACCATCATCTGAAATACTGATTCCCAACTCTAACCCAAGATCATCTATTTCCTGTGCACAAGTTTCATCTCTATTTCATAATCTGGCTTATGGTTTCAAACTCAAAGACTTTTATGACAAAGTTGAACCATCTGACCCTATCACCCCTCTGAAACCCAAACTCACAATGACCCTTCCATCTGTGATTCTCAACTATATAAAATCCATGTCAGATGTAGGTTCCTTAGCAACTATATCTTGTTCTGCTAAATCTGATAAAGTTGTTGCTTCAGCTATACCAATTTCATCTGATAACAATGTTGCTTCTGATGAACCTCCCAAATCTACTTTCCAACCCTTCTCAAATAAACCCTTTGATGTGGTTCCCTTTAACACCAGTGTAAAACCTCATCTGTTAAATGCCTTAAATAGATCCATACCCAATAAACCTGAAATTCCTTTCTTTTCATACTATCCTCCTCCTCTGATCTCTATTCAGAAATCTCTTTTTCCACCAACTCCCCAACCAAAACCAATAACTCTGGAAACTCTGTTACATCCTAAGCCCAGAATTAATGTTAATCATTTATTTCAAACCTTTTTGCAAGAAATACAGTTGTATTTAGGTACTGTACAAAAGAAATGCTTAGCAACAATGGATGCCAAAGAATCTGATGTCATCTGGAATGGATTCATCAACAGATTCAACTTTGTGGCCTCCAATCTGAAGAACATATGTTCTGATGATGCAAAGCTCAGATTTGCTGAGGCTGCAAGAACTCTGTTCTGGAATGTCAAGAAATCTGAACCTCTGCTCCTTACAGATGCTCCTCCATCATCAGAAGAAACTACTGACCTTGCATCTGAGGACAATCCGTTGGCCATGACTCTGGTAGACCTTCCTTCTAGCTCCAATGCTCCAGATTCTACAGAACCAATGGAAATTGACTCTGTTCAAGCTCCAGAACCTGATCATACTTCTTCATCTGAGATAAAGAAAGAACATCCAGATTTTGAAGATAAGATTGCTGCACTGGAAGCTGGTCAATCAGAGATCAAATCTTGAATGGCAAAACAGGATAAGAAATATGAAGACATGACAGAGTGGATGTCAAAGCAGGATCAAAAGAATGAAACAATGACTAAGTGGATGTCCAAGCAAGAGCAGTCCTCCTCTGAGATTACAGATCTATTGAAGATGCTTTTGTCCAAACACTCTTAGATTTTCATTTTTTCATTCTGATGTTTTTGCATCTGATGTTTGCTATTGTAATTTTTTCTGATGCATGTACTCTTGATCTGAACTTATTGAATGAATCAAAGTTTTTCTCCATTGAATTATCCTATTTACTGTTTCCTTTTCTTTGTCTCTTTAAAGTTTTTACTTTTTGCTTATGACAAAAAAGGGGGAGAAAATATAGATCTGAACTGTTTAATTTAACTTCACCAGAATGAAACTTCAGACATATCTATTCTATCTAACATTAAATCTGAGTATTTCAGAATATTTGATAAGTACACTCTATAAAAGAAAATCTGAGTCTCTCAGATCATTTGACAATTATCAAACTCTGAATCTGAAATTTGCAAGACATTCTGACCTTCAAATGTTAAAAGAACAATCAAGATCTAACTCTGAGAATTACTCAAGACAAAAGGGAAGTTTCTATTCCTTATCTGTATTTAACTCAGGGGGAGATTCATCATCTCAGGGGAGTTATAATTTTAATATTTTCATTTAAACAAAATTTCTGATGTTTTTGTCATCATCAAAAAGGGGGAGATTGTTAGAACACAGATTGGTTCTTAATAATATCTCTATGTTTTGATGATAACTGTTAGGAAATTTTGTATTTAAGAATTATATACTCTAAAATTTTCTTGAGAGTTTTTACTGCAGATAGTAAAGAAATTAACACTCCAGAAGCAAATCAGAATTGAATACAAGAAATTAGCTAGACTCTGTAGCGTCAGATGCATATATTAGAAGATTCTGATTGCTGCCAACAGAAGATTCTGAGCGTAGCCTCCAGAAGATTCTGAAGTAGAATCTCCAGAAGAATCTGAAGCAGAAGCTCCAGAAGAATCTGAAGCAAGTCAGAAGCATCTGAAGCAAGTCAGAAGCATCTGAAGCAAAGAAGAATATTGTATGAAGAGTTTTTCAAAGCATAGTTTCTACAGAAGATTCTGAAAGTACTAAAGCTGCCAGTACTGAAGTTCTTCTCAAATATGCTCTGATATTTAACACGCTGAAAGCACACCTGTTGCAGAAGACTCTGATCCAGCAAGCTCTGATCATCATCAGGAGACTCTGACCCAATTAGACTCTGATGAACTTGCTGAAAACTGAAGAAGAAATATTCAAAGAATATATCCGTTGGAGTAAATCAAACGTCTCTTTCCTTATTTATGCTAGACACAAGAACACAGACAAAAAGGATTTTTCTGTGCTTTCTTCTTCTAGGAAAGGTCACTTGATGTGAGACAAAAAGGCTCAGACCTTTTGGACACTCTTCTCAACGTGCAACTTACCTTGGACCAGCTGCCTATAAAAGCAAGACTCCACCAAATTCTTCAGTTAGACATTTTGCTGAAAATAAATTAAAACATTCAAGCTCTCATATTTTCATATTCATTCTTAGAATTAATTTCATTGTACTTAAACTTAAGAGAAATATCACAGTTGTGATAAAAGCTTTTTAGAAGCATTCTTACTCTTGTAATAGTTTTACATTGATTGTAAAAGATTTCCTTAAGAGGATTCAGTTGGAATCAGTAGCTCTTGAGAAGACTAAGAACAGTTGTTCTTAGGTGTTACTATTATAATCTGTTTGATTAAATAGTGGATTAAGTCCTTGATTGAGAAAGGCAAATCACTCTAGGAAGGGTGGACTGGAGTAGTTGAGTTCAACAAACCAGGATAAAAATACTTGTGTTTTAATTCTAAGTTTTAATCTTTCATACTTATTCAACCCCCCTTCTAAGTATTATCTCACCTTCAGAAATGATTTGAGAAAATGAGAAAAACAATTAAGCATACAACTGATAAAAAAAGAAAGTTTTTACTGCCACAAGGACTTAAACCCACGCCCTTGGTTTGCAACCTAAAAGACTAGCCACCAAGCCATGTTCTTTGGCTTTGACATGTAACGCGCGTAGTACATAATATATTAAGGAATCATGCAAAACATTCAAAATTAAAATACAAAAGATCTGGGGCGTGGGGGATTTGAACCCCAGACCTAGACTTTGCTAGCATACACAAACATATCACAATAACCACCATGGTGCAATGCCCATTCAGGTTTTAAAATGGAATCATGAAAATAAATATTAAAATCAGTTCAAAATGTGAAATATTGTATCATTACCATCTTTATCTTCTTTCTCCATTTTTCATTCCTTTGAAAATCGTATCTTCCTCAAAACTCAATGAAATGAAAAACTATAAACATGAAAGTTGTTTGTTTTTTCACAAGGAGCATGATGGTACCATTTCAGCCCAAATACTGCAACAATGATCCTAGTGGCAAACCCATACCTTATGGAAAGGGTAAGAATCTAAAGGTATGTTCTTTTTGCAACAAACAAGGTCAGACCGTGGAAGTTTGCTTCAAGAAGCATGGATTACCACCTTCTATGAAGATTTTAAATCCTGCATAAGCCTAAGACGACCACACTGAAGGTAATACTCAAGATGAACATGTTTCTACTCAAACTGTTGCTTCCATCTTCACTTTAGATCAACAAAAGGCCCTCCTTTCTTTGCTCTAACAGTTTCCTCAGTCACCGCAAGCTATCATTCATCAACTAAATTCCTATGTGTCGCTTGCGCGAAAATAAGGTGTCGGCATGACAGAAGAGTCGCCACCTTTCGTTATTTATCCCTCAGAGCGGGAAAGGAAACGATCGGAAAAACCTGACGAAAAAGGGTAAGACAAGGTCATCGCAACCATTGTCTGGGTTCGGGAGTCGGTTACGCAAGGGGAAGGTATTAGCACCCCTCACGTCCGTCGTACTCGACGGGATCCTCGCTTGTTTGTTTACTTGGACGGGTTGGTTATAATCTATCTACCTATCAAGGCTGGCTGAAAAAGAAAAGAAAAATGACTCGGCAAAGCGTCGCGCTTTATGCCTACGTATTCCCATCAGAGAATGAGAAATCAGAGTCAACGTAGTTCGGCTAACTACGGGTGAAGGGGGAAAGGTTGCTCGCTAGGATATCGCATCCTATGCCTACGTACTTTCATCTGGTATGAAAGATCAGAGCAAACGTAGTTCGGGAAACTACGGGATAAAATGGCTCAACTAGGAGGGAGACTATCAAGTCCTACTGTTATCATGCCATGGATTCATCCTATGGTTGAGGTTTGAACAGGGAACTCCTAGATGTTGTCATGCATAGGTTTCAACCTAAAAGTCTATCATCAAATCCTCATCAGAGGAAATGAGAGCCCTAAGGGATCATGTCAATGATACACGGAAACAGACAAAAACATCAGCTTTAACAGTAGAATGCATGCAATGCAAGTGAGGGAGGAAATGTGTGTGGGGCTTCAGCCTCCACAAGCTCGTCTCGACCTCAAGCCAGTCATGAAATAACAGCAATCATACTGAAGACAATCAACATGTTATCAAGCAATGAACAGGTAAAGGAAATGAAGTGCCATCAGGCAAACAAACACACATGCTTGAGAAAGAAAGAATCCACTCTCTAATCCTAACCCTAGTCACAGAATCTTAATCAAATCTAAGCAAAGCTCTCAAGCAAAACTCTAACAAGAGAAATCAATCCCAGTCTTCAAGCTTCAGAACAAGCTTACCAAAGAAAGGGAGCTAAGCAAGCAGACTCATAGTGTCTTCCTCAGGAAAGCACTAGGAGGTGTATACTCAGGAGTCATACCCTATGTGGCTCAACCACTGTGATCAGTTTACATTCCTCCTCAGGAGAAATTAAACTCACAAGCAGGCTCCAACATCACTGGATATTTAGGAAATCCTATCTGAACTAGTGGAACTAAATGAACAGACTCATAGGACCTTCCTCAGGAAAGTACTAGGAGGCTTCCACTTAGGAGTTGTATCCCATGTGGCTCAACAACATGTGATCAGTTTACATTCCTCCTCAGGAGAAACTAAACTCACAAGTTGGCTCCAACATCATTGGATACTTGAGAAATCCTAGACAAACTAAGGGAACTAAGTGAATAGACCCATAGGACCTTCCTCAGGAAAGTACTAGGAGGCTTCCACTTAGGAGTTGTATCCCATGTGGCTCAACAACATGTGATCAGTTTACATTCCTCCTCAGGAGAAATTAAACTCACAAGTTGGCTCCAACATCATTGGATACTTAAGAAAGAGGTTAGAAGAAAGAATGAAAGTCATTCATAGTGCCTTCCTCAGGAAAGTACCATGAACTTCCTTCAAACTTCAGGATCTCAAACCTCACAGACAGGGAACAAGCCAAGCTCTGGGTCTCTGAATCTTGATCTACAATCTTCACTTCATGATGCTCTCCATCAAGGTCTTCAAGGCAACACAAGCCCCTCAACAAATTCCCCTCAATGAACCCCAAAGATGAACAGATACCCACAGGGGAGACAAAATCAACAGGCAACTTCAGAAAATACCTAAAAATACTAAACTCATGGGGAAAAATCTAACAATTATTCACAAGGGTCCTCAACACCTACTCATAACATCTACAAAGGTCTCTACCTAAAAATCAAGATAAAACTCAATCAAAGAAAGGGATTCATCACCTAAACACAATCTAAACCCTAATTAGGAATACCCTACATCCACCCTAATTAAACTAATCAAAATTTAATTCTAAAAATCTAGAAAAAATCCTATGGGGAACTATGATTCATCATCTAATTGCACAAAAAAGAATGGATTAAAAACCCTAAGGGAAGGTCTTAAAACAATTCCTACAAAATCATGATACAAAATTAAACATATTAAAAGCTATTTTAAAAGAAAAATTTATTAAAATACTAACTAAAAAATAAAATCTCATTTTTATTTTTATAATTTTCTACACATTTTAATCTAATCATAGAAAAAAGAAGCATTAAAAAATCATTTTTTATCAATTTTTAATGAATTAATCAAAACAGAAAAAATATTAAAAGTAAATTAAAAAGAATTAAATGAATTAAAGGGAGGGGGGGTACAAATAGAAACACGCGCTAGTTAAATTCATTGGGCCAGATAAAAAGGGGGGTGGGGATAGCACCTTGAGCCCAGAACGCTGGTTAATGAAACGCGGCGTTTCATACATTTGAAACTTCCCTCTCTTTCTCAGATTAAATCATCGCCGTTGGATCAACATAATTTGTCAACATCTGGACCAATCCAATGGCTCTCCTTTCGTCTTCTCCAAACAGACTAGGGTTTTCAGGACCCTTCCCTCCATGCCCTAACCTTCGAGCTCCTCCATCTCCCTGCTCAGGCCACGGCTTCACTCGACTCAAACATGAAAAATGCTCTACTACTCAAGCTCTACACAACCATACGTACACTTTTCATTAATTCTACCTAGGTTGCTCTAACAGAGGACTTAAACATCCTGGTACCACCATACTCACCTGAGATCGACCCTCATTAAACTTCAGTCTAATGGCTTACAGATATTCTTGATGTTATCCTGGTCATTCTAACCTAATTCATGTTACCTAAAACTCATTAAACAGCCAGTTATGGAAGATTAAAGAACCATGGCTCTGGTGTGAAACCTCACAAATCTTGCTCTAACTCTTAGGGTTACATCAACTAACCTAATGCAATCATTCTATACCTATAAAGCTAAGAGGAAACCATTAAATTAAGAGGTACAAAGGGAAGAAAGAACCTGTCAAAGGGATGATGGTGAGGGCTCGTGGGATGCTTGCAGACCTTGGAATTGGTTCAAGATGATCCTACAATGGTGAAGAACTTTCTGTTTGCACTTGTGATGGAAGAGATGGCTTGTAGTGGAAGAAAACTCAAGTTGCTTCAACTTGAAGAAACCTCTTCAATGGCAATGTATCTCTCTCTTTCTCCTCTGACTTGACTCTCTATCACCAACCTTTAACACTCCTCATGGCATTCTTTTTATAACAATTGATGGATGCTTCTAGATTCATCTAGAATGGGGTGGAAACTTCTTGAAATTCTCATGTGATGACAAGTTGGTTATCTCATATCTCATGCTTCATGCTTGTAATTTGGTCTCAAAATGTCCTTACATGAGTTATTGAGAAGTGATGAGTGAAAAACAAGTTCAATTTTGGCTTATGTAGGGTTTTTCAACATTGCCTTCTTTTTCAAGTAATGACTTTTCAAAGCATCACCCATTTTTAGACCTCAAATGAAAATTCTAGCTAAACCAAAGTTCTCAAAAGGGTTTTTCCAATCAAAATGATATATTGGATGACCTATTTTGGATTTGTGGATCTCCCAAATCACTTTTCAATTTCAACTTTTCAAAGTTATAAGCCATTTTTAGTTCATTTTTGACCAATCATGTAATCTCATGCTATGAGCTTTTTCAACACTTTGTGACCTTCTTTCTAGACTTAAAATCACATTTTGAGCAACTTTCATGTTTTGAGTTTTTCCATTTGAGGCTTGGAAATAGGAGTTTTAGGCATTGGCTAAAATGACCTATAACTGACAAATGACCAAAATACCCCTGTCTTGTTCAAACCATAAGTTGAGTTCCACAAATCCAATCAAGGACTTCTACCACTCAAATTAAAGCTAAGAAGATCCTCTTCAACATTCATGTTGACCAAGAAACCATAGGAATCATCCTACTAGGGCAAAAGTTGTCTGCAAGTTGGGTGACTTTCAAGGACCCAGATTCACACACCTCTACTGACCTGTAATTTGTCAAAACCATAACTTGAGCTCTGCAACTCCTATCAAGGACTTCCACCACTCAAATTAAAGCTTAGAACAAGCTCTACAACATTCATGTTGTGGGGAAGATGAGATATCAATCACATCTATAGCTAAAACTGCCTGGAAGATAGGGATCAAACTAGGGTTTTCTCACTGACAATCCTCAGAAACCCTAGCTCAAAACTTCTCAAACTCCTCAATCATGATGAGTTGGTCTAGGAATCATCTTTATATCATCTCTATACATCATTCCATGATC